>JAANBA010000156.1:0-110862 GCA_014621435.1 Neopestalotiopsis clavispora | reverse complement strand
CGGCTGGATCGAGTTCATGTGGTCGCCCGAGCTGTCGACCGACGAGCCGATGCCGATGCGCAGGATGGAGAAGCCCGCGCCCGTGGCCGGGTCGTGGAGGAGGTCAAACATCTCCTGCTGCCGCTCGTCCGACATGGTGTTGTACACCCATTGCGAGCGCTGAAAGGCCTCGGAGTACCCCAGGCCCCGGATGGTCTGAAAGGTCTGGCTCACGTCGACGGTGATATTTCCAGATGTGGCCAACTCGGACGTCGACGACGCGCCGTCCGTCAATCCCGTCTGGATCCGTGCCAGGATGTTGAGCAGGTTGAACAGTGACTTGGGTGCCATGTTGGAATGTGTCTTTAATTTGATTTTTTTTCTTTGGCCACGGCGACGAGGCTGCCATCTTCTCCATACTCGTACACGGAAATCGAGCTATCTTTATGTTTTCTCAAGATAAGGACGCTTTCGGAATGAGAGGAGTGCCATCCTAGTCGGGTATCTTGGCATTGTGGGCATCGTCAAATTACACAATGGACGTATTCCCGTAATTGGTATGCACTCGTGGAAGAAGACGAGATGTACCGAGCATTACCCAGATTGACATGTTGTGCTGCCAGTCATTCGAACAGAGATGGGCGACTCGAATAAAGGGACAGGATCATGATCTGCTAGAGCCAAGACGCGACGTCGCATGTGAAAACGATACTATAATGTTGACTGCATGTATGTGACACAGTAGTATACATAGAATATAAAGACCAGATCTAGTAGAGCGCCACTTTACAAAGTGCAATCGAAGGGGGCTCAACCATTGGGACGGTTCCCGATACATTGGCTCGATTCGGTTTATGGAAGTCGGCCGAGAATCTGGGGCAAACTTAGAAACCTAGAAATTGATCAAATTACAGCCTTGATAAAGGGCGGACCAGTGAGAATCGCAGAGAGCCAACTGAAGCGGGACAGTGGTGGGCCGGGTGAGAATGCGATCATCGCAGACCATGGGAGCCGAGAGAGCCCAACGGCCATATGGGACTAAGCTTAAAACCGTTCTCTAGTGTCTGTCTGGTGTCTAGTGTAGGAAATTGAAGAAACCACTTGAGCGATTTTATTTTCCTTCTTTTTCTTCTCTGCTTGATTTCCCCACGTCTTGATTCGTCCCTTTTTTTTGGTGAATGCGGGCCGGATCTTGGGACTTTTTTCTTTTGCTTTGCCCTTAGTAGACGTTCCCGAAGGCCGGCCAAGATCTTTGACCGATCTTTGACCGACTCGCAACGGTGGCACAGTTGTGATTTGCATCAATTGTTCAAGGATCAAAGGGTGAGAAAAAGAAATGGCTTCATTATATAGACACAGCGGTAACCTCTCACTCGAGGTTTCTTTCCCGCTGGTCGATGCTCGCTATCATTGGAATAAATGGTAACTCGTACACTCATATCAGCTGTCATCGAATATTCATGGTGATGCTGCTGCTGCTGCAGCTGTGCAGGGCAAAGGCAAAGCTTAAAAGTCGCAGATAAGGTCCTCCCGTACGCTAATTTAGGGGGGTCACTCTCTTTCGCTGTCGCTGCTGCAGCATTCTAGAACAGGGGGTGGAAAATCAGATCGGGGGTTCGGGAGGAAGATCAAGCGCCTAGATCCAACAAGGAGGCCGCCGTGTCCCTGATGCACTCCTGCAACGGCCGGAACTTGACACCCAGTAAATCCTGCGCTCTGGCGTTATTATAGCCATAGACGTCGGCTGGAAAGTCGTCCATGGCGTTGTCTGGAAGTAACCTGGACAGCTTGGGGTGTGTCTGCCGAATAACGTCACAGATTCTCTTGTCTGGACGTGCGCATTGATGTCAGCTCAGCTTTCTTGTTTTTGTCTTTTCTTTCCTCTTTGCGAAAGGAGCAGCAGCAGCAGCCAGCGGTGGGATGACATCGCATGTTTTTCTGGGTACCTGGTGTCTGGTACTTGTACTTACTTGAACAGTGACCGGCAACCACAAAAAAGCGCTTATTGCCGGCTTCGGGAACTTGGATTGCTCTCATGTGTGCCAATGCAACATCTCTGACGTCTACCCATAGAAACGTGCCCGTGGGTGGCAAGGCCTGCATCGAATATCTGCCCTGAATAAAGTCCCGTATCCTCTGGTTCGAGGTATTGAGATTATTCAGCGTGGATAGGTGGTGCACTACTGGCCCGTATACTAGTGGCGGGTTGATGGTGACCAGGTCAAAACCTGGCTTTTCTGCCTGTACAAACTCCCATCCGGCCCTTTCCGCAAACGTCTATAATTCATCCCCATAGTCAGTGACAAGCTCCAAAAAATTTCGCAAAGAGATTTCAACGCTATTACAAACGAGTAGAGTTAGAACAATACTCACTTTACTTCCACGGTACGCCTTGGTGCGGTCAGTGACGGCCTCGTCCCAGCTCACGGGGTTCCACGAGGATTCATCGTAGATCTTGGGTGGTCGGTTCGGGTTGACAATGGCAGCAAAGCTGGATGTAATGACGACTCTTTTGCAGGTTGGCGCATAGGCCTTGATGGCGTGTAGTATATTCTTTGTGCCATTGATGGCCGGTTTTAATAGACCATCAACCGGGTCCACAAAGTTGTCGTGAAATGGAGATGCAGTGTGGAACACGGCAGAAAAAGGAATTCCTCGACGGAAAACCTGGGCGTATTTGCGTGTGGTCAGCCAAGCCAATTGCTGCCCACCAAAAAGAGGTGCATTGGATACTCACATGTTCAAAAGCCTTTGGATTGGTGATGTCGCTCACGACAAGATATGAGAGCTTGCCATTGGAGATATCTGCATGGCTGGTAAGGACATTATTGCCCTTGGCTGGCGAACGGACAGTAGTGACCACTGTATAGCTGCAATCATGAGAACAATACTTCACGTTAGCAAAAGGAAGAACAGCCCGTGAATTAGGACCGATTCCTTGACGTACCTATTCTGTAGTAGGGTCCTTATGATATGCGCAGCGATAAACCCGCTACCGCCTAATCATGGCAAGTAAGAAACTCGGACAGCACCAATTCAGCTCGGGTCATCTCACCAGTAACAAGCACGATATTACTCATGATTGTCGATTTCATGGATATGGGTATAAAGGCACGTGTCGGTGAGGAATAGACAGGCAAACAAGCAAAAGATCAGAAAGGAGGAGAAGAGGGAAACTTTTGGACGGAATGAGACAATGCGACGACAGTAGTAGCTACCGAACTATATTCAACAAAGCTGTCGACCTTTGAACTACCGTACGGTACTACTTGCAACCTATCGAGACCACCTTGGCCGACTTCGCTCCCAAAACAGCATGTACCAACAACAACAACCCGAAATAGATGCGGGACTATAAAGTCTCCTTCCTTTTGCACTGCCCAACAACCCCGCTGGATCGCCCGAGGCAAGTATCGGTCGGAGGAAAAGAGCCTGCCTTGCTACCTACAGTACCTATCTACGTACGTATTACATTACAGCATGTACGAAGGACAGAGGAAAGATGAACAGGTAGTGTGCGTACCGCGCTTGCCCGTGCTTAAGCGCTGAAGTCTTTGGTTGCCTAGGTACAGCGTACGGGTACATTTTACCCAACATCAACATCATCAAAGCACATTATGCACAAGGACGTCTTACACGCATTACGCGTTGACCTGGCCTGGCTGATGGCGGGCGGGAGGGGCCGGGAATTCCATTGCGCTACATACCTACATACAACATAACGCAGCTTTCAGGAGCTCTCCAAGGCTCAAGCTCCAAAGTCCCTCCCCGCCAGCTGTCTCTCCGGTCTACGCTCATACCCATCTTCTGCTTATTGTAGAAGGTTTGGCCGATGCAAGCACCTGCAAAGAAAAAAACAACGGGCCAGGAATTGCGAACGAAGAAACGCCCGGTCGCACGCAAAGTGCCGATATCGGTAGCGCCTCACATCCGCTCAAGACGCGATCCCATCACAGATTCCATTCCACGTACGCGAATGAATAGGTACTTATGGTAGGGCCCCCCGTTATCTAATAGTCCCACATCCGCACCTGGGGTAATAGCTTGTCCGCATGCCAAGCTATCACTGGTCTACCGTCTGCCTGCCTAGGTTCTGCCCCTCGATGAATGCTATACATAATGCAGAAATACAATCAAAGTGACTGGCGGCAATCTGATCCATTCCAGGGTCAGACAAGGGACCGGGACCCCTTATCGTAACGTAGCGCTACTAGTAACAAATCCATACTAGAAGACACTGACGGTAAATACAAAAAGAAACAAGCCCTTCGGTCGCGGGTCCGAAACCCCATTCGCGGGGTTATCGTGAGCCCATCGGCTTTCCCCGCGTGTTTCACTGCCGCCAGATTGTACGCCCCCGAATGTTGAACACGGAGCCCGATCAGAGATGTGAGGAGAATGTGATGAACCCGGATGACCTCTTTAATTTACTATTAAAGCGCACAATGGCTTCTCTTTTCTGCTCCCAGTTTACATGAATGAGATAAATATAAAAACATTTGCATTCTTGTCACGTTTTCAACGTCTTTGCTCTTCTTGTATACACATTTTGCACAACATGGCCGCATCGGATAACAAGCACGTCGTTTTCGACGTTGTAGGTTCGTCAATATCTATCAAGGAATGCCACTTATAAATCCATGTGTTCTCATTTGTCCCCCATCCTCTAGGCACATGTGTTTCCTATGAAGCATTCTACGAAGCCATTGAGGCCCGCATCGGCGACCGGCTGAGAGAGCTCAACATTGGCTCCCGACTGTTCGGGTACGCCTGGATGGAGGCCGGCGAGAAGGAGTACACCTACCTCAGCCTATCGGGCAGCTACCTGGTCTACTGGACCGTGTTCCGGGGCATATTTTACCGCACGCTGTGGCAGGCGGGCGTCAAGGAGCCGCGCAAGCTCTGCACCGACGAGGACCGCGAGTTCCTGCTCGACGCCTACAAGCAGCTCAAGCCCCGCGCGGGCCTGACCGAGTGCTTCGCCAAGCTGCGCGGCGCCGGCTTCACCGTCTGGGCCCTGACCTCGGGCGACGTCTCCCGCGTCACGGGCTACTTTTCCGCCGCCGGCATCGACTTTCCCAAGGCCAACTTTGTCTCGTGCGACGAGATTGGCGTCGGCAAGCCCTCGCCCGCCTGCTACAAGTACGTCCTGGACAAGTTCCCGGCCGAGAACCGCGTTACCTGGTTCGCTGCCGGACACATGTGGGATGCCGCGGCAGCGCGCAGATCTGGGTAAGTTGACTGCACACTATATGAGATGTTGTTCTTTTTTTTCCCCCCTATTTACTGACCCTCGCAATTGCAGTTTCAAGGGCGCTTGGGTGTCCGAGTGGGAATTAGAGCAGTGTGAAGATGTCTTTGGCGGAATGGATGTCGTGGCTGACAGTCTCCCGGCGCTGGCCGATGGTATTATTGCTGCTGCTGCAAAGGCATAGATGCAGACAAAAATGATATGAATTTACAAGAGCCCAATGATCATTGATACAGTTTGTTCATCCATATATGTTTGACACTCTTCTATGAGTGTTACTTTACTTGACGCCAATAACGTTGCGATTATCCCGCAGAAGCGCTCAACTCTCGCCCAATATCCATCTCGCGTAAATGGAGAAAAGTCGTGGTCGCATGATCGCACAACTACAGCTCGCTGGATGGTATCGCATGTCACAATGAACACTGTATGATCACAAGTCCATGACCAAAGTGAGTTCTGTGGGAGTAGAATATTACTTCAAGAATGCATTCAAACACAAGAACCGTCTCAAAGCTTCGGTCTCGCTTCTATCTCGCGGCCCAGAATATCACTCCACGTACTATCCAGCCGCTGCTGCGTAGCCTTGAATAGCGTCGGCACACCCGTGTCCTCGAATTTCTTTCCCTCCCGCAACATTTGCACCACCCCTTTCGCCGTCAGCAGAATCAATGGCATGCCGAAACCCGAAAAGCCCGCCATGATCATCTGACCAGGCTTGCCCGGCACATCGCCTACATGCGGCATCCAGTCGGAACTGTAGCCCATGACTAGAATCACCAAATGTGTCAGTAAACAAGACAAGCTTCAAGAGGAGCGACCTTTACATGGGTCCAGGTTGTTTTTACTCACTGCCGGTCCATATCTTGTCCACATGGGCACCCGAGTTCTCCCAGCCCATAAAGGTCCGCTGCATCAAGTCGTCAAAGTAGTGTTTCGCCGGCTCAATGAGCTTGCTGTCGTCGGCGACATTGTACCACTGCGAGGTGTCGCTCCAAAAGTCCGACTTGGCGCCGCCCACGATGATGCTGCCGTCGTTGCGCGGGATCAGATAATCGTAGACGCCGGGGCCGTGGCGGATGCTGTACGTCTGCGGCAGAAACGGCGCGGCGCTGATGCTGGCCCCCTTGGCCCCCTCCTTGGGGGGCACGACGATGCGGCTGCAGATGCCGCGCACGGGAACAATGTGATCGCGGAACTGCGGGGCCAGGTTGGCCGTGTAGCCGTTGGTCGCGAAGATGACCTTTTTCGCCCGCACGACGCCGCGGTCCTTGGTCGTCACCAGCCAGCGGCCGTCGGGGAGCGGGTGCTCCGAGATGCAGGTGACGGGCGTGTAGGTCTGGAGGTTGGCGCCCCGGGCGAGCGAGAGCTTGAGCAGGTGCATGACCAGCTTGTACGGCCAGACGTGCGCGGCTGTAAAGGTAAAGGCACCTAGTGCTCCTTTCACGCCAGACACCTAGGGGAAATAAATCAGCACATTCAAATTGTTCGTTTTGGGCGAGGGAAATTTGATTCATAAACCAACCCTTTCAGCGTCTTTGCGGCCCGTGTAGTGAATATCCTTGAGATTGGCCACTCCAGACGCGGACAGCTGCTTGAAGGCCTCCTCCGTCTCCCGCGCCAGACCCTCGTCCAGGGTAGCATCGCAGGCGCGGGTCAGGGTAAAGTCGCAATCAATCTTTTCCTTCTCTACGAGCTCCTTTACAGCATATACCTGTGATGCGCCAAAGTTTGCTACCTCGACTGCGGCCTTTGCGCCGTGCTTCTTGATGTGCTTGGGGATGCCGAAATATACGTCTGGCTTGAGATGACCGCCTAGAAACTTTGTTGTGAGCAATTGCACGGCACCAAGCGAGTCGGGCTACAATGCGGGAGCAATACCATTACGTGCTGTCGCTCCCGAGCATGCTTCTCGAGCTTCCAATATCAATACTGATGGTGGGGTCGGATTGTCTTGGTAGATGTAGTAGGCGAGCGCTGCTCCAGAGTAGCCGGCGCCGATGATGACCACATCGACCTCCGCAGGCAGTTCGGGGGTGCTCCGGTGCTTGTCAAACTCGTCAAGTTCAGTCCTCCAAAAGGAGGCTGTCGAGTTGGGAACTGGAAATTGTCTCGATGTCATGGTAAATTGAATTCTGCTGTACCAATAATGTGTTTCTTGGGAGGAAATGAGCCAATTCCGCCCGATTTATTGCTTATAGTATTCGCTATTGCTGTTGGCGCTCTTCACCCGCCGATTTGAGGCCGTAACGGACCATGCCGGCGTGAGCGGGGTCACTAAGCCGGAGCTCCCTTTGGGCTTCCAAACCCCCGGTCAGTGCAACCTGGCCCGTCCTTCTACCACCTATCTTATTGCCTATCTTCCCATGCACATTGCTACAAGTCTGGCTAGTCAGTTGATTGTACGACATGACGCATCAAGTCCCCGTCCCTGTATCCTGTGCCAAGCAGACATGGGGTTTTGGGGGCACCCGGCACACATAGATACTGAACACTGCATACGGAAATCCCCCGGCAGTCGGGGGATCTGCAATCAAGATCACGGCGATCCGAACCTCGACCACTTCAGCATAAGCAATGACCAGGGATGCTGTCAAGCATAACCAATCTGCTCGCTAGTATTGAATGCTTGACCACCAACCAACAACCTGTCTTATCATGCTTACAATAGATAGCGTCTAGATAGTAGCGAGTTGGAGATAGGTTATCGCGGCTCACACACGTACGTACGCCCCCTTGAACAATGTAGCATTATTGCCTTGCCATTGCCTTGCCTTACCAAGCAAGCAGCCTTCTTTAAGAATGGGACGATTCCTGTATCCGGGGCTAGGTTCTCGGGGAACGTGAAAAAGTCACGCCATTGAATTCGCATTACCGACTATAACGATTCCCGACTGCAAACAATGGAGCCGTCGCACGAGCGCCCAGAATCTGACAAGGACTCCATCGCCGACAAGAAGTCGCTGGACAAACAGGACAAAGATGTCGATGTCGAGCTCAAGCCCGTCGGCAGCTGTGTGGTTGGCCAGACTACCGGTACAGTGGCCACGAGACCAGACGCCTTGGGTGTGGACTGGAGCGCTAATGTTGCGAAATACAGAGTATACAGAGGCCGACTACAAGAAGCTGACGAGGAAAATTGATTACTATTTGATCCCAATCATGTGAGAGCCCGGACCTGGGGACTATCTTGGTATAGATCCAGCCTCTGACCCTTTCCAGGTTCTTCATGTACGGTATTCAGCAGACCGACAAGACGTCCATTAGTGTCCAAGCTGTACGTCTTTACTCCAACAGTTGCATGTTTACCATGATTCCCCACTGACAACCCCCCAGCTGTTTGGCATGGAAGATGATCTCCGATTCGAAGGGCAGCAATATCAATGGCTCACCACAATGTGAGTGCACATGCGAACATGGAAAGCTTTGAAAAAAGGTCACTGATGAATCTCATAGCTTTTACTTGACGTATATGATTGGCGAGTTCCCGTCAACATGGTTAATGCAGAGATTCCAGATTGGTCGCGTCCTGACCATTTACATCGTCGGCTGGTGTAAGTGTTGCCTTGCCTGATACAATCTTCAATCTTGCTGACCTGTATAGCCATTTGTCTCCTGTGCATCAGCGCATGTAACAGCTGTGAGTATTTGCGCATCCGTGGAACGAAAACTCTCACTGACCTCATCTTCTGTCAGGGTCCCAAATGATGGCACTACGAGCACTGCAAGGCTTCTTCGAGTCCAACGTGTCGCCTGGTTTCCTCTTGATCACCGGCGCCTACTATCGCACCTCTGAGCACGCGCATCGCTCCCTCTTCTGGCAGTCCTCGCAGGGCTTCTTCAGCATCACCTGTAACCTGATCTTGTATGGCATTGCTCGATATGTCACGGGAAGAGACGGCATCGCGGCCTGGAGATGCATCTCCCTCTTTCTGGGTAGCCTGACTCTGGCCGGTGCCATTGTGTGCTACTTCATCTTGGGATCTCCTCAGGAGGTTAAGTGGTTGAGCCCGGAGGAAAAGAAGATGGCGTGAGTACCGAAACCGCAGCTTGAGTGCCCGATCTTGAGACTAATTCCTTGACAGAGTTGCCCGTGTCATGGAGAATCAACTGGGTGAAGAGTCGACGAGCGGCAAGTGGAAGTGGGACCAAGTCTGGGAATGCTTCCGAGACCCCCAGGTGTATTTCGGATTCATCAATACCTTTTTGTCATGCATTCCAAACGGGTAAGTGGACAATCTAAACATGTTCACATGACTCTCCGTACTGATTGTTCATTTCCAGTGGAATCACCGCATTCAGTAATCTGCTCTACGTCACATTTGGCTTCGACTCTTGGCAGTCCATGCTTTACAGTCTGCCGCGAAGTGGTAAGTTCTTCACAATAACCTACCGGTCACACTGTGCTCACCATCACCAGCAACTTACATTGTCTTGTTCATTGCCTGTGCATACTACTTGCAGGCATATCAGAACCAGCGCATGTACATCATGATACTCTCATGCATCATATCCTTTGTCGGGCTGCTGGTCATGTCGCTGCTGCCCAACACGGCCCAGTACAAGTGGATCAAATGGGGCATGTTCCTAATGACGACCGTCTTCTCCTTTGCCATATTCCTGGGCTGGAGTCTCATCACGTCCAACATTGGCGGCACGACCAAGCGCACCGTGGTCTCGTCGCTGACGCTCATCTCGTACTGCGTGGCCAACATGATTGGCGCGCAGATCTTCCGCACAAAGGACGCGCCGCGCTACGTCGCCGGCACCGCCACGTGCTGCGCGTGCTTCGGCCTCGAGGTCTTTGTCATCATCCTCTGGCGGCTCTGGTACGTCCGCGAGAACAGGCGCCGCGACCGGCTCGCGGCCGAGCGCGGCCTCAGCAAGGAGGAGCAGGAGCGCGAGGGCGAGATGCTGGGAAACCAGGACGTGACTGACCTCCGGAACCCCCACTTCCGTTATACCAGTGAGTTGTTTTTCACCTCTCTTTTGCTCTGTCCATGATGAATTCATACGTGGAACTTTGGCTGATGTTCAATCTCTTGCAGTGTAATGCTTTGATTCAAGTCTGTCATTTTAAATTGCGCTGTTATCACTGCTCTTTGGGGTATCAAGAGAGGATGAAATCAATTTAGCATGAGATACATTGTTTTTCCTCCAATCTATGTATGTAGATAGAGTTGAAGAAACCATAGGTTCAAGCACATGGCATGTTGTACAATTGGACCACGACAAGATGAACATTAAGATCTAGCATACCATCGTAAACTCGATGTGTTTCGCGGAATTCAAACATGGGTGTACATGTATTGTAACGTGGTAATTTGACAATAGCTACCCCAATTCCTCCAGCCCCGTCAGTCAGCGTATCTGTGGAGGTGCGCCTCTGGCCCCCTTGTAGCGCCGATCATATCAGATAGGAGCGTCTGGGGTATCGGTAGTTGCCCGGATCGAACGACCGGATGCTCCCGAACCAATGTGATTCCCATCTCTTGTGCCTACCTTTTTGAGATAACTCAATTGCACACACCTTGTGCAGTCAGAATCTCCTAGCCGCGGCTTCAAACTACCACAACGCGCGTCACTTCAATTTCCGCTTCTTGTTGCGCATGGAACTCGGCGTGACACGTCAGTTGGCCATGCAGAGAGTATTGCCAATGTACGTTGATATCTATCCTGAGCCACTTGAGAGTTTTTGATCCCGTATACTCTACGTACTCTTGACTACCGACTCCAATGGAGCAAAGTTCCGGCCAGTGGATATAGATACTACAGCCCTACGCGAACCGCGAAACTCCCCTGTGAACAAAGGGCTTGGACAAGGAGAATAAACAAGATAGTCATTCTTGCGACCGTTTCGCTCCTACGAATCGTTGATGCAACCCCCAAAGTCTTATCTCTCATTTCCCATTCTACTACTTAATGAACACTTCAGCATCCTCCCGTCCAGACCGTGACGACTGCTCCCGCGTCTTTTCCAGCCATCGTCGAAGCACATCTCCATCCCGGGGCTCACAGACGATTTTGAAATCGGAAGCCACCGCATTCGCAGCGGCCGGGTCGTCCTTGTAGTCGATAAAGTCCACATTCGGCGGCATCTCCTTGCCTGATCGGATCTTGAACGACAAGATGAGCCGCAGCAAGACGGCGTAGAGGACCCGATTAGAAAAGTTGACGGCCGTGCACATGCGAGCGCCGGCCCCAAAGGCAAAGTGGTTCGGATTGGGGACCTCGCGCGCGGTCTCCTTGAGCCAACGCTCTGGGCGGAACTCGTGTGCATCGAGGCCATAGGCTTCCGTGTCTGCTCTCGATATTAGCTAGCGGTCAGATTTTCTTGAAGTAGATGTCGGCCGTTTTACCGAAATTCACGGCTTGATTATTGACGTAGATCAATACGCCTTTCGGGACCGTGATGCCGCCGTATTCGAAATCCCGATAGACTTGCCGCGCAGGCAGGATCTTGTGCGGGGGATAGCAGCGTAGCGTCTCCTTGACCAAGGCTGCGACGTATGCGCTATTTTCCTCGGTGATGCAGAGCTCGAACGCCTGCTCGGGGCTTTCGTAGACGCTCAGAATATCGTCATAGGCCCTTTGCTGCATTTTCCGGCCCTGCGAGGTGGCAAGCACACCCGTGGCGATAATGGCGGTGGAAAAGACGGTCTCGAAGCCTCCGGACATTAAGCCTCCCAGAATTGTCTTGATATCGACTGTGTTGATGGTGTAAGAGAAGCAGACAACCGAAAATTGGTGAGATGATCATTGGAACGTACGTTGTGTCAGGCCTTCCTGGCTGTCCTCCAGTAGTAACTCGGCCACGCATTTTCTTCCTATTGTCTTGTTGGAGCTCAAAGTGTCAGAATTTCCCAGCCTACCCTTGATCTCGTCTAGCATGGACGCCAGCCACTTGTCTCGTCTTGCACGGACTTGGGTGGCTATTCCCGTCCTTGAACTGCGGCTGGCATACCTCAAGTGAGGGATGAAATCTTGGGGGTTTGAGTTTGTGGAACGGAAGCTGGCGCCCAGTGTTAGTTATTATGTGACAGTCGTCCATTGCGCATTCCCAGGAGAGCCGGCTCACCTGGCGATAGTCTTGGCGTCCTGCAATATCTGCAAGAGCAAAGGATCATGCACCGAGTTGAACCGAAAGTCGTAGCAGAACATGGTCATGAGATTCAAAGCCATGCGCTTGAAGTAGATGTGTGGGACAATTTCGACGGAACCCTGTTTCCCGTCAGAGAACAAGCCCGAGATGACGGCGCAGGTCTCCACGTCCAGCATGTCTCGCATCTTGTGCATCGCCGGCCCCGTGGTGAAGGAGCCCACTACACGTCTCTGTTTCTTGGTGCGATCGTTCCATGGACTAGTTCCAATGGTCGCCGCTTGATCGGCCAGGTCAGCGAATTGTCCGTCCGCCATGTACGGACTTGCATGGAAGCTCACGTACCAGAGGTCTTGGAAACGACTCCGTGGAATGTATGAAACCAGGGCCGATCGACCGTGGAGGATTGGTTCTTGACGAGCCACTCGCGCGCCGCATCGAACGAGTTGAGGAAAACGGCACGCCGGTGGCCCATTCTCAGCTGGAATACTGGCCAGCCATATCTTACGGCCCACGCCTGTGCCGTGGTGGCGTGATCGTTGCCGAGTTGGTATAGGTGTCCGGCAAGCAATTCACCAGCTGGAATCTCGGGTATACCTTTGATCTTGGCGTAGTCGACATAGAAGAACTTCAGATAACAAAGCACGATCACAGTACCAAGTGATGCAACTATTGCTGCTGAAAATGTGATTGGCGGGGAGAGGACGAGCCCGAGAGGAAACTCCATGGCGATCCTGTATGCTCAATAGGGGCTTTTGAAGACTTGTGATATACAAAGACCACACATTGGGCACATTCAGACCGTATTGTGTGCAACATATGAGGGGGGCGCTGCCACCCTGCTACATTCATGATCTCCGCAAACCGACGGTAGCACTCGGTACGATCGGCCCAGTCCGTCGCTACATGGAGTAAGTCCCGAAAAGTTGCGAGGGGTTCGGTGTCCACCCGGATGCTTACTTGTTGTATATAGTATCTGCATCTCACGAGCCGATGTTCACACTGGTTGCACAGCGTATGGGTTTATTGATTATAGCGACACGCGACTTTCTTGCCGCTGAAGTCATCAATTATTTTATTTGTACATGAAAAGAAACATGTCCAGAACTTGGGTCGACATCTGCACGCGCTGCTATTCTTACCAATGATTTATTCCTGTAACTTTATTCCCATCATGGATCGTACCAATTTTACAGACAACTACAGCTCCAGCGTCGTGGTAGCTCGAATGTCTCGCGAAGAGGCAGCGACCGCGAATGTATACTCTCCGCTGGCAATGGCCCACTGCGAAGCTTCGGTATCCCAATAGCTGATATCGCGCCGCCGCAGATTGAAGGAAACGTCGGCCGACTGTCCAGCCTCGATCTGGACCTTGCTGAACCCGCGCAGCACGCGGACGGGCTGCTCGGCCTCCGCCGGGAAGCTGACGTAGAGCTGAACGGTCTCGGCGCCGTCGACGCTTCCAGAGTTTTGTATCGACGTCTCTACGGTAATGACGTCCTCGAAAAGGTCGGCTTCTCCGCCGAGACCGATGGGCTCGGTCGGGTACTTTGAGCTCAGCGCCGTCTGGTTGGTAATGCTGACGGAGACGTCTTTGCTGTAGGTGAAAGTCGTGTAGCTCAGACCGTGACCAAAGGGGTACCGGACCGAGGCGTTGGTCTTGTCAAAGTACCGGTAATCAATGTACACACCCTCGTCAAACTCGCACTCCAGCTCGAGGCATATGGGAATGTAGTCCGTGGCATTCTTGGCAATGGTGTAGGTCAGCTTTCCGCTGGGGTTGACGTCGCCGTACAAGGCGTCGACAATAGCGTTGCCGCTGTCTTGGCCGAGAAGGGCGGAATAGAGAACGGCAGTGATATTGGGATGCTCGACCCAGGCGTCGAGGACGCGGGGGCCGGCCACGTTGGCCACCACAATGGTGTTGCTGCAGCTGTCTGCGACAGTGTTGACCATGGCATCTTGTCCCTCATTCGAGAGCTCGGTTCGGTCGGCGCCCTCTCCGGACCATGCGTTGATGAAAACGAGGCAAACATCAGATGCTCCGGCGTACCCGGCAAAGGAAGCAGTACCGCCAGTTCCGAATCCACCGGGGAATGTGGGAACGCCGCCACCGCCACCTCCGCCGCCTCCGCCTGGTCCACCACCGCCTCCGCCTCCACCACCGCCACCTCCTCCTGGACCTCCAGGCGTACTTCCATTGCCTCCACTAGATCCTCCCCCTGGTATGCCAATGGAGTAAGGAGACGTGTAAGTATTGTTGAAGATCCAGTTGATAGAGGTGCCGTCATCAATAGCACGGATACTGAGGGCAACGTAGGGATCAACGACATAGGGGAACGAGTCTTCACCTGACCCAGTGATACCGGCAAGATGACCGGGGTAGATTTGTGCAGGCGAGCCAGTGACGGAGAAGACCTCATTGGGACCCGCCATGACGGGACCCGCATGGGCACCGAAGAGACCGATGGCGTGCGGCTTCTGAATGGGCAGGCCCGTGGTGAAGCCGTTTCTGGTACCCCCATTGTTGTTCTTGAGTAGTACAATGGACTCTCGTGCGACTTGCTTGATGACGGCCGAGTGGTTGCCGCGAACGTTGCGGTACTCGGACCCCGAGACCTTTGCCGGCTGCTGGCCGTTGTCCAGATTGACGTAGTAGTACCCAATCACCACGCGGGTCGCCATGTCGTCCAGCCGCGCCTGCGTCAGGTTGCCAGAGGCAATGCCGGCGAGGATGGTGGCCTGGCTCCAGTACTGGCTCGACCCGTAGTCGAGACCGGCATTGGCGGAACCCAAGGCAGTCTGCTGAGCCGCGACGTCGGGGGACACCAGACCGGGGAAACCAAGTTTGGTCTTGAGGTATCCGTTGAGCAGAGCATCGTTCTCACAAGCTACCTCGCCATTGACTCCATTGAGTGAACACATGACGCCCATCATTCCGGCTTCCACTGAATCTGCAAACGGCCTACGATGTAAAACGTTAGAAAAGGATTTCCACTAATTATCCTTGAAACACCGATCATCATTGCTGCGAAAGTGGCTCAAGAATGACAATTCATGACTCACCAGAGATACAATTCCATGAGCGTCTTCTCATCAAGGTTAGACGAGTATCCGCCGACTTCGCGATTGGTCTCCTGCTCGTCCACGGCAAAGTGTCGTCCCACCGGGATCACGCCGGCCGAGTTGAACCCAAGAACCGTCCGGGCCTCAATGATGCCGGACAGGTACGGCTCCGGCGAGATGGACTCGCCCAGTCTGCCCGACCACGCAATGCGGCCATTGGGACTTGACACGCCGGCATTGATCAGGTTGCTACCGACGCCGTAGAATTCCTCTCCTGATGACTCGGTCAATTCTGCTCAGAAAGGACGCCATGACAATATCAGTTCTCGCTCACTTACCTAGTGCTTTGTACTGCGCCTCGGCAAGATCAGGGTTCCAGGTCATGCCAACAGCAGCCGCGGTGGAGAAGCCAGAGACGTAGGCCTGGTTGTTCACGCTGTTGATGCCATCCTGGCCACTGTAACCGGTCCAGGAGACGTTGCCATCATCAAAGCTCTGGCCGCCAATGATCTTGATCTTTTGCTCATTGTTCAATAGCGCAACAAAAGCCTTAGCCTTGTTGTAGGCATCTGTCGCGATACCAAGATTGACTGGACAAGAGAAATACGGGAGGTTAGGAAAACGAGAGCGCCTTTTCGAGGAGATGGAATCACATTGGACTTACCGATGCCATCTGCCAACAGTGGCTGCTTGGGCGTGCTGGTGTTTGTTGCGCGACTGTTTGCGGCACCCGCAAGCGCTGCAACGGCGCAGAGAGTCCTGGCAACTTGCATGTTTGGCAAGAGAAGGACTATAGTCGGTGGAATGCCAAGACTTTCTTCATTCCAAGCTAAAATGATTCCGGCTTTAGCTCATGATATATTTCCGCAAGTGTGGCCATTATCCAGCTCAGTGGCGTGGGATTCGGCATAGTGGGAGGGCCCGGGCATATTCCGGATCGCACCACTGCATGGCTCGTCATGGCGATAGTAGTATTCTGGTCGCTATGAGCAATCGGGTAGTGAAGATCGCGGAATGTTAGCGAGAATCGACTTGCCCTTTTCGGTAGTCATCCAGCTGTTTGGTTGACCATATTCGGCATGTGCCGCAGATCTGCCACGCAAGTTTCCGATCCCTGGTATTCATCTCAATTGGAGTGATTCAGGGTCTAGATAGAGGTAGAAACAGCTGTATAGTATAGTAGTGTTCCATTTCGCCTCATATAATACCGAACGGCTGACGCGTCCTATAAGAAGGCTTGGCGAACTTCCGCATCCAGGGCAGCAACATCATGTAGGATGGCAATTTTCCTAGTATTTGGCATTTGAAATATGCCGACTCGCTTCGTTTCATGGTACCCCCAACCCCCACGTCGCTTCGTTTATTGCAACAGAAGATGGGTCCATCGATAGTCTACGCCATGAAGCCCTGCGGAAATGACGGTTAAAGTAGAAATCACAGCATAAGTGTTGGCTCACACTACATACTTGCGCATCATTTTACATTAAATACTCGTAGTGTAACACAAGAAAAGCACAGTCGCATTTGTTGTATGAAGAGGATCCCTAACATTCCAAATACAACGTGCTAAGATCAGTCTTGAGCGCCGCATTGCCGGCAGCCATGATGGCGCCTTAGATAGTGAACTTATTTGGATCGCAGTCCTTGATGAACCAGCCCTGATTGTCAAAGTTCAGCTCAAGTTTCATGGCGTCATCAATATAAAAGTTACTCTGTCCCGCGCCCAGGTAATTGATCCACAGGTAGGTAAAGGGGACCAGTTGACCTTCATCTAGGTTGTCCAGCAGGACCCCTATGTCTTCGTTGGGCACCAGCCGATGGCCAAAGGCCACGCCGTCCCGGTTGTCGAGGCTCCAATCGTTAAAGGCCTTCTTTCCAGTCCACAAGAAGGCCCAGTCGTCGGTGGAGAAACCGGTCGAACCAATGTAGTAGCTACCAGTGTGCTTGGCTCGGAAGTAACCCTGCGCGAGAATGGCGATCTGGGTGGCGTTGACGGATGCTGGGGGCAGATTGCGTAGCAACCCGTCCGCGTCGACGCTGAAATTGAGGTCGTCGATTGTGCTCGTGTAAAATGGTGTCGCGCTCTTGAAATATGATGGATCTGGCACGTCAGTCCTCCAGTCACTGTATGGACTTGAGAACACCCATGCTCTTGTAACACGTAAGTTAGCCCTCTTTACGCCACAATTTGTGATTGGTCTTCGGCATAAGTGATTAGGCGAAGAAAGCTCAGGCGCGACATACCGAAGGCCACCAGGCGTTGGGTCGACTGGTGATGATGTCAATGTTACAATCTCAGTTGTAGTGATTGTTGTCCCAACTGTACGAGTAGAGATCACCGCTGTGGTTATAGTGCTGCTCCAGTTAGTCTCGTAGCTGTAGTGGCTCACGTTCCAATCCCTACCTTGTTCGCTTCAATGTGCGTGTACTGGTCACAGTGTCTGCAATCGTAGGCTGTGATCTGGTCAGCTGTTCAAGACTATAACCTAAATTCGGGACGTCTTAATTTGCAACTTACCCCATACTTTGTCTTTGTCTTGGTGATTACCGCCGAGGTGATGGGCAAGCATGAACATGCAGCCGACTGAGATGACCTTCCCCAGTTGGGCGGAAAGTGAGTCGGACGTCTGGGAGGTCCGCCCGGCTGTCCCCAAATGCCACCATGGTGTATTTGTCTTTTGTCTATGGGGACTGGCGTTTGTTCAGAGGTGCAATCGGTCAAGCTACCAGTAACGACATTGGTCTTTTTTGACATGATATTTTAGCCAGAGGGCTTGACCAAGGGCTTGCCATAACTTACACTGGTAACTGTGATTGTACTAGTTCCTCGAATCGTTGTAACTTGAATTCTTGTGACCGTGGCTGTAGTGACTGCTGGATTGCCTGTCTTAGTCACCCAATGCGTGTAATGTTTCCCAGTCGGGTTGACCGTCAATGTCCGGGTGCTTTTCGAAAAGGTCAGTACACACACGTAAATTGAATCCCAGGATTTGCACCTACGATGTCTTGGTCCCAAAACCAAGATATTTCGAACAGTACTCTGTCGCTCTCGCCTCTCTTCTGAAGGCGGATATGATCGGGCCATGATGATTGCAGAAACCTTGCTTGAAAGCCCTGGCCTCTTGTACAGGCTCTGCCAGAGCCGACAGCACCAATGAGGTCAAAACCAGTATTGAACGCATGACGATAGCAGAACATGTAGCACTTGATGTCGCTTGCGAAAGCGCAAATCAACACGTTCCCTTGCGAGGTATTTATACCAATGACTCAATATATACACTGACAACGGTATTATATTTCGGCACTGGATAGAAATGCTTCATAGGTCCAAGACTGCCTCATTCGATGCGAGTTCCTGAATGCGGAGTATGTTTTCTTTCCGCTGCGATAGGTGCTAAAAGCACGGCACAGCGAAGATGGAATCAGAAGCAGTCGGGACTTTTTACTTGTCATGGATATCGAACCAAACACGCAAGTGTTTAGGTTTATGAGAACGATCACATCTGACCATTTTTGACCGGAAACAGCCATAATATCATGTCATGAAACTCAATTAATCGGCTTCATGCCTCATATTCTTATACTACCAAGACCTGAGCAAAGCGGTAAGAGAAATGAACGGGTTGCCGCTGGACGGCATTCACCGAACCTTGAGTCGTTCAGCTCATGTCTCTAATATCAATACCAAGACCCGGCATTTTCCTACTATCCAGCCCTCAGCCGCAGAGAAACTCCACACCAAAATTCTTCCACGCATGGAAAGTCTTGATTTTGTCCGTGTCTCTAAGTTTTGAAATTTCGTTTTGCAGAGCAATCATCCACTCAAGGAGAGGCGTAATTAATCCTAGCTCTGATGGTGAGATTTCGCTTAGTGCATAGAGTGTTGCCGAGTATTTATACTGATTGAACGCTGCATAACGAAACTGAAGCTTGCTGCCATACTTGCTCAGGATCATCAGCGTAACTCCCAGCAAATAGCTAGATTTAAGTCGAATGAATCAACCACTGTCCCGAAAGCAACCCACGACCTAAGGTCGTCCATTTTGTTGCGTTTCTCGCTCCGGCTGACGTGACTCACGTGCCCCAACTGTAGAAAACAGTCTGTATCATCGGTCTAGAGTGTAGACTCGTCCGAAACTGCTCGAAGAGCTGGAAGTCCCGAAAATAAAGCTTTCTGTGTAGCTGAGCAGTATCTGTTCTACGTGAAGAGAACCATGCCCACCTCGAAAGCTGTTCACCCGCGGAGGAAATCGTAGTTACGAGTATCGATAATTAGGAATCGCGTCTGCCCACTCATCGTTGACGCGGCTTGTATGTTCGGTTTCTTTTCCAAAAGGCGAGTCCTATCCCGTCGCTAGAGAATTGGTAACAGGTGCGGTGTCGGTACTACCAGTGGCATTGGTACCTGATGTAGCATTAGAAGAGGCAGCTCCCGCTCCTCCTCGGCGTCCGCGGCCACGATTTCCCCGCTTAGGTCGATCGGTAGAGGCTGAAGCCGTGGCAGCAGCAGGCACCTGTGAGTCGGCTGCAGCTTTTTCGGTCGAGGCAGGCTGCTGTGTGGCTGGGGCAGAAGTGGCAGCATTGGTAGCTACTGCAGGCTTCTTGTCTTTCCGCTCAAGGACCTGGACAGTGCCTTGGGCAATGGATATCGGACTGGCGGAGATGGCTTTGCGTAGACTCTCAGCATCGCCAAAGTCGACATAAGCGAAACCCTTACGCTTGTCTATCTCAACAAATGTCACCGAGCCGAATGCCTCCATAGCCTGTTTTAGCAGAGGCTCTGTAATGCCTTGTGAGGGGTTGGCATGTTTGACAAAGGCGCGAATAGCACCAGGCGTTGGTTGGGCAGTAGTTTTCTTCTGCTGCGGCTGATTGTTGGACTTCCCAGCAACTCCTTTTCCTGCAGCGGCTTTGGGGCCTGTTGGAGGAGCGGCACTGCTCGTCGATGCCGAGTTGGTGGGAGTCGAAGTTGGAGCTGGAGTAGTAGGGGATGAAGCTGCTCCAGGTGCACTGTCCTCCTTCTTGCTACTTTCCTTCTTGAGAAGAATCACCGGTCCAGTGGTGGGCTTTGCTGCAGTGCCATCTGAAGTCTTGCCTTTAACCGATTCTGCTGTATTGGTGGCATTTGCGGCTCCTTTGCCTCGGTTTCGTGATCTTCGTGATCCTTCGGCGCCCTGCGCCTTCGGGCCTGTGGGGGCCGATTTGGGAGCTTCGGGTTCCTTGTGCTCCTTGAACTCCTTGGACTCCTTGGACTCTTTCGGTTCCTTGATCTCATCCGCCGTTTTTTCGGTAGAGGTGCCGGCAGGAGAATCGGTAGTGGATGCCCCTTCAGCTTTTGCCGCGTTCTGCCGGGCTCGTCGGTGGGCACTACCAGGGGAGAGACCTAGATCGCGCTGCAGAATTTTGGCAGCTTGTGCAATGTTGGCTCGTCGGCTCTTGGGGGCGGCCTCCTCTGCAGGTTTCGGCGCTGCAGTCTGACTAGTCGGTTGCTTTGAGGCTTCAGCAGTAGAAGCTTGGGTCACAGCAGCCTTCTTGGTCAATATCTTAGGCGTAGGCTCCTTGGCCTTCTCCTTGTCCTTCTCCTTCTCCTTATCTGCCTTGTCGATATTGCTCTTTTCCTTGCTCTTCTTCTTGGAGTCGTCCCCAGTCTTGGTCTTGTTGCTTTGTGATTCTTGTCGACTGTGTCTGGCGGTCTTGGCGGCAGCGGACTCTTTGGCTTTGGCAGCTTTCTTCTCCTGAATGTACCTAACTAGATGAGAGACTACTTTGCTTTCTTTGCCTGGCTCTTCGGTGGTCGGCGCGAGTGGATCCCCATTCTCAACATCTTTGGTTTGGGATTCCTTTGGTTGAGTAAGGTCGTGAAGAAAGGCTTGAAATTCGGGGTCTTGATCGATAGTGCCCTGGCGAGGGTCGACTCGGTGTTTTGCAAGAGGCACACGAGTCGAAACGTTCTGCGCATGGACCTGGAAGTTGAGCATGGTGTGTGAGTTTTTGGCATCATGCCATGTCGTTCGGAGGACAAAGTCCTTGAGGACGAGGACATCTTCTTCTTTAATGACATGCAGTGTGTACATCGAGGGCCGAGGCTCCTTGAAAGGACTTGCGAATAATCAGTAACAAGACTTCATGGTGATGGTGAGTGTAGATGGAGCATACCTCTTGGATACCTTGCCCTGGTGAAATTGAGCCCAGTCAACCTTGCCATTACCAAGCTTCCATTCTTCGCCGAGTATAGCTTGTACCTCGTCCTCGGTAATTAGTGGTGGCAGATGTCGAATCATGAGCTTCTGGCCAGTGGCTTGCGCTTTGGACTTTCTGCCGCCCTCGCCAGTGGCACTTGATCCTGTCGTGAGACCATTCTGCGTGCGAGCGGTGGTCGCCATAGTGGGCTTCGCCAGCCGACGTTGGGATGTGGGATAGGTAAATGGCGCCGAGACAGTGGGCTGTTTATATCGGGGTTACGATAAAAATGCGCTCGATTCCAGATGCATGAAGGGACTCAGATGGAGCATTGCAATGGAGGACTGTCGATCGTTCGTGTCCGTAGACAGCGCTTTGATGTCGCAGGAGGGAAGGTGTAAGAAGGCAACGGCGACCTGACCAAACAATGGAAGGAGAGCTCAGGCTGTCTCGTCAATTGGCGGCAAAAGACTGGATGAATGACGCGCGCGTGATTTGACGCGGCAGGATGGAGACAAGAAATATGACGAAACCAACTTAGAGTGGAAGCGATCGTTGCTGCGGTTTGTGCAGGTGAATCACACTACAAGAGCGCAGAAAGCGATTGAGAGATCATCAACTGTCGCAGGCGCATGTGAAAGTGCTGGACTGACTGACGATGGTATGTTGGTGGGGGATTCAGGCCGATAAGCAACTGAACGATGGTCCTAGGATAAGCTAGAGGGACCCTCACTTCAGTGGATTGGCGCCAACCTGCGTCTGACCGGTTAGCTGCATAACTACAAGCTATTCAATCTTTGTCTGCTTCGTAGAAATACCTAACATAAGCAGGAAACAACAAACTGGCTCAGGCAAAGAGCCGGGGAAAATGAGAATTATGGAAGCATTTGAAGTAAGGGGCAGACCGGTCTCCTGCACGGCGTATCAAAATTATGTGCATCGCATAACTAGACAACGTGACTAAATGAACGACATAGAGCTCAGCTGAGCATTGGGTCAACCACTATTGGAGCTGCAACACCCACCCCGAGTAGTGCAACTCCCCGCCCGATCAACAACCCATTTTACGAGCCCGCGCCGGTTTTTGGTACTGTAATCAATCGCCCCGGCGCCAACTCCTCCACCGCTCAGAGCCCGATACCTGCACCGAACTCTGGATCCACGACTGATTACCTGGGCCACGTTCGATACGCCCACTACCACTCAGGGAGCCCACCAACATCCACCAACACCGAAGCCGCGGGTCCCTCAGTCCTCGATACAGCTTCGAGCCTCTCGAGATCGTCACATCTTGCAGCTCGACCTTGATTCGACATCGTCTGGGATAAGCCCCCATCCCGCCGCTGAACTCGCGGGTCGTGGCTATCACGATCTAGCCTTCAATCATCTCGGCGCCCCTCTCCAACATGCCGAGATCGTCAGTGCCCAAGCCCGGGCCGGCAAAGCTCAGCTCCAATGCCGGCCTGGACGAATGGCTCGAGGAAGCTAAGCAGTGTCATTATTTGCCTGAATCGGTGATGAAGCAGCTCTGCGAGATTGTTAAGGAAGTTTTGATGGAGGGTATGTTCTTTCGAGTTGCTCCTCTCCTCCAGCGTCCACTGTGGTCTGACCCGTCCGTTTGCAGAAAGCAACATCCAACCCGTCGTCACTCCGGTCACCGTGTGCGGAGATATTCATGGCCAGTTCTACGATTTACTTGAGCTTTTCCGGGTTGCTGGCGGCATGCCAGGAGAGACTCTCACCGAACCCCCCAAGAGTGCCAAGCCTGTCATCAGCGCCGACATGATTGAGCCCCCGACTGAGATCACAAACCCGAGGCTGCGGAAGAAGATCAAGATGCGTCGCAACAGCAAGGGCGAGAACGTTGAGACAGAAGCTGAGGATGACGATGACCATTCCCCCGACCCGGCTCAGAGCTCTTCCCGGCCCACGAGTCAGGAGCTCGCGACGCCGAGTGTGAACAACCCGAATATGCGATTCGTATTCCTTGGTGATTTCGTGGACAGAGGCTACTTCTCCTTGGAAACATTTACACTTCTCATGTGCTTGAAGGCCAAGTAAGTCCCTGCATATCACCCGTGTCTCCTGTAGTGTGCTAATCCAATGCTAGGTATCCCGATCGTATCATTCTTGTCCGAGGAAACCACGAGTCTCGCCAGATCACACAAGTATATGGCTTCTATGAAGAATGCCAGCAAAAATATGGCAATGCCAGTGTGTGGAAGGCGTGCTGCCAAGTCTTTGACTTTCTGGTTCTAGCAGCAATTGTTGACGGCGAAGTCCTCTGCGTACACGGTGGACTATCGCCCGAGATCCGTACCATCGACCAGATTCGCGTTGTCGCTCGAGCACAGGAGATTCCTCATGAGGGTGCCTTCTGTGATCTTGTTTGGAGTGATCCTGAAGACATTGACACATGGGCTATTAGTCCCCGTGGTGCAGGTTGGCTATTCGGAGACAAGGTTGCCACAGAGTTCAACCACGTCAACGGACTCAAACTGATCGCGAGAGCTCATCAGCTTGTCAACGAAGGCTACAAATTCCACTTTCCGCAAAACTCTGTTGTCACGGTGTGGTCGGCACCCAACTACTGCTACCGCTGTGGAAATGTAGCATCCATCATGACAGTCGACAAGAACCTGGATCCCAAATTCAGCATCTTCTCGGCTGTCCCGGATGACATGAGACATGTTCCTGCTGGCAGACGTGGACCATCCGACTATTTCTTGTAGATCATGGTATTTCGCAAATACCGTACGTGGCATTCAGATGATACCAAATCCGGCGTTTGGGTTTCTGATTTCTTGATAACCGATGGACGAGAAATCATGGGTGATGACATGGCATTTTTTTCTTCTTTTTCCTGTTAACAAACATCGAGACTTTGTGTGTATGTATACTAGACGACTTTCTGTTCAAGTTGGAATAGAGCAGCGTTCTCATGACTAAAATTCGATCAACTACAGATACTATGAGACCAAAACAAGAATACAAATGAGTCGTCAATTTGAGGAAAACAAAGGCATAACAGAAACAACAGAAAAAAGCAGCCCGACAAGGATCCTTAATTGCCTCCCTTCCACTCAAAATACCTACAGCCATCAGACGCCTTGCTGCACTTGAAATACTGCCTATTCGCGTTATTAAAGTTGAGTACACTGCAAATAAACCGCTCCCGATGACCCCTCCGACACTTCGGGCATGGTCCCCAGAGCGCGTTCCTCTCGGTCTCGGCGTCGCAAAAGAGAAACTGTCGACACTTGGTGCACTTGGGAGTGGTAGCAGAAGACTTTCCCTTGTGTCTGGTTGCAGGAGGCGTTGCCAGGAGGAGGCTGCCCGTCTTGCAGTATGTGCACTTTCTGGTGCTGCTGGAAGGCGTGACGGGCGCTGTACGGCGACTGGAGGAGCTGATGGGCGCCGCGGGATGTCGATATGGCGCTGCTCGCCATCTGTGGGATCTGGGTGTCGTGGGAACCGTGCCAGCGTGCGTGCTGTTGTAGTACTGTTTGATGGATGCTTTTGGAAGGGGAAGAAGAAGGGCATGGTCAGGACTAGGTCACTTTGCTCGTACAATTCTCGAATCGATAGGCCTGACTTACATTGGCGGTATGTTCTTGGTGCTTTTGCAACTGGAGAGCATATGTGTTAGGCGCGCTCTCTGCTTGCTCTTCCCCGTGGAGTTTTGGTTGGCTCACTTCGGAAAAAGTCGACAATCTTGGCTGTTGGCTCTTGTTTAGTAGGGCTCCTTCCCAGGAGACTTTTCCAATAGACTTACTCTGGCGAAGGCTGTTATCTTTGGCGATCGTCATGGTGGTATCACTGCTCTCGAAACTGAAGCTCACGATGCTGAGGTTCAGGGTATACCTCTTCAGTGACCGGAAGGTGGACTCTTGTTCACTCTGACATCGAAGATGAGAAGAGAGCATACTGGGAAGCACAACTTCCCAAGGGAAATCCCCATTACTTATACTTGGGCTCTGCATTCCATCCTCAGCTCCTCAGATGATGGGGTCCCTCTTGATCTCGATTTGTAGTCCTGGGAACAGGCACTGCCGCCGACTATCCTGGGTTCAGTGAGGCCGGGTGGCCGTCAAGCTGTGACGACACAGCTTGACCTTGGTCTACAGTGTCAATGGGCATAATCACGACTTGCACTCGGATGAGTCCACGATAACGTATAGCAGGGTTTAGGTCATGGGCAGGTATGGAGTTCTTTGGAACCCCCCTCAAAGAAAAAGAAGAAGAGGGGGGTAGTGGGGGGAGAGGGGACGTCTTATACCGCTGAGCCCCCCGACGCAGTTGGTAGCAACTCCCATGTATGCTAGGTTTCCTGCACGTGGAAGTTGATGCCCAGCTCATGCAAGCACTGTAACAGGAGACGAATGCCAAGACCTGTCACTGCGCCCGGCTGATATGGCTAATGGTATAGGCCGTTGCATGAGCTGAGTTAACCCCAGTAAACTCTATTTCAAAGGATTTTTACATTTACTCGTGGTCCAAGGCAGTATTGGGCTATTCGAGATTGTGCTGCACTGTATCACCTTTTAGAGCGCAATGAGTTGTAAACCCTACTGGCGGTCTACCCATCTTGAGCATATCTCGGCATGGTTCGTGGGGTTTTGCGTTTGTCGCAACTCGGTTCTTTTCCAAGATCGCTACTAGTAAAGAGATTTGAATAGATGAAGAACATGTAATTCTCTATTGTCAATTGTTGCTTTTTGAGTTTTTCAAATTGAGTGTCCCAATCCATTAACTTTCATGATCATCTGAGTTCATACAGATAGGTTGGTGATATGTATAGTCTTTGGTGTGCGACCGAGTGTACGAAACCCACCCCCCACCCCCACTCACTGTACATTTTATTGTATCTTGGCCCAGCCACCCGACTCATTCAACCAAATCCACCCATGATTGTGCAACTGAACGATTGACACTCGTGACAGGACCTCTTGGGTACTCACTCAGGACTACCCAATAGTGATCATGGACACCACACCACCTTTGACGAACTCTCCAATGACGGAGGATTCGCTGCAGCAAATTTTCGCGTCCGACCAGGACATGTACCCAGCTCCTCTGACTTACGCGCGTCTGCAGAGTTGGGTCACCGCAAACCCTAAGCTGTCGCGATGCTTTCACTTATCAGGAAGCCATCCTAAAGGCAAGGGGCCAGGTACCAGGGATGCCGTTGCAGGCGTTCTCATTGTTCTTCCCTTGAAAGAAGAGCCGTGGCGGGACTTGCTCGTGGGCAAGCTTCGAGAGACGGACATTGATGCCGACAGCATGATTGCGCCCAAAGATGGCGCAGGCTCCGCCGTTGGCCTACACGTGTTTCATGTGGAGAGACTCGGCGAACATGCCAAGGGCTTCACAAGGCATTCTATCGAGTATGCGGACATGGTTGCGAAAGAGGAAGGGTGGAATGTCCTGGGATTCTCTGGTTAGTCTACAGTGCTGCCCGGATTGATTGATGCTTGGCAAGGTATAATAAGTGGCGCATACTGACCATCAGCTTGTCCACCAGCCCTGACAGCGACAGAAGACGGGGCAAAGACCTTTGAGAAACTCGGGTTCAAGCCCACAGGTTATGAAGAGTTTTGGATTCAGAAAAGTGGTGAGATATCACTAGTTCCCAGATTCCCTGGCCACAACAGCTCGAGTGTGCCATCAGATCACGACTCGAGCTCCATCAAAGGCCAGGCACGCATGGCTGTGAGATATGCAGAGCAAGAAATCACGAGTTCGTGATGGCGATCTGAACTTTGATTATCGCTATTCCACTAGACTACGATACTGCTGGCCATCACAATGTGAGCAGAAGCTCTGTCGAACTCTGTCCTACTTCCCACAACGCAACGCCACAAGCACTCCCTACAGCCTCCGAGCTCTGACGGATGGCCTTGAGACTCTTCGCCATGCTCTTTGCTGTGGGCAGGTACAACCTCCAAGGGCCACCATCGTCTTCGACATAATCAAAGTAATACTCTGGCTCACGACCATCCTCCCTCTGCAGCTCCGGCTGGTATTTCTCGATCAACTCCTCAATCTGGGACATGACTACCGCCTCACCAGGACCTCTCAAGATACACAAGTCTTCTTCGTCTGCGTCGCTTCCCTGAATAATCGTCCCCTTGTCCTCATCTGCAAAAAGAACAGGATACTTGTAGCCGTAGAGTGGGAGGCCCATCAGAAGCCTCCCATGTCCTATCTTTTGAGAGGCATCTCTTGACTCAAGAATTGGTGATTCATGCTGGATATCATATTCCTCCTTGCTCAAGGCCATGATGTTGTGGCGGATCCAGGCAGCGGAAGTATTGGGGCCAGGCACTCTGACCTTGTGCTGCTTCTGCGCTGCATGGAGTGGACTGTTGGTAGGAAATGGCTCCTCCCACTCAATCCCGCCCGGTCCCGTCATGTCGTATGTCATGACACTAAAGTAGTCGACTACATCGGCCAGCAGCGTGACGGTCTGTTCGGATATGTCGTCGAGTGACTCGTCATGCTTCCTGGTGGGAGGGATCACGAGAACCATGGTCTTGTCGTGATCCCAAAGACGCCGCGACAGCTCAGAGAGCGGACCGTGGAGGGCGTGCGAGACGGCCGACTCAAAGACTACGCCGTCAAATGACATGTCTTGGACAACTCGCATAAAGACGTTGGCGAGATCAGACCACCGGGTCTCGTTGAATACCAGTTGCTGAAAGTCATTTTGCATCCAGCCATCGAGTATAAAGCGTGGCACAATCTGGAGCGGTTTCGATCCATCTGGCGACGTCTTTTGCAATCGCTGATACCATGCCTCGTCGTCCTTGTCCGGCGGTCCGCCTCTCACAGTGTACACGTCTGCGTCGGCCTCATTCGCGTGGACAGTGTACCACACCGGAGAGACCATGTCAAAGCTCTTCCGGTACTCCTCGACCAATTCCTTGCCTCGCGAATGCCAGGGCGTGACATACCCCAGGACGGGCAGTTCGGGGTGCTGTCTAGTGTGGTCCTCCGCCGCAGACTCGCCTCGGAGTGGGACTTGCTGCCCTGCATCCTGCCCGTACGCGCCGATGACAACAATCGCCGCCCACACGAGATGGAGGACCAGCGGGGTTGTTCGTTGCATGAAATGCATGACTTTCAGATAGTGATTGCTTTTTTCTCACGTGGTGATTGACCATTTGGCCTATTCATGATAATTCTAGCAATGTGCCATACAATCCGGCCACGTTATTCGATGGACCACCCTGCCGCAACGAAACCCCACTTACGCCCGCGCCAGCTCCGAGCTTCAACCGTATGAACACCTACGGAAGAGAAAAAGAAAATGCTCGAAATAATTGCATTATATTCTATTCAAAGCAGGATCTGATGTCCGCTCGCCTTGAAGCACCTGTATTATTTCTGACATATCTTTCCCTTGTCGATGCGTCTGCCCAGCGAGCTCCATTGCCGTAACGCTAGTCGCACGTGCAGCATCTGAACCGGCGGTGCCCGCAGACAGCAGGATCCTTGCGGCGCCGACGTGGCCGGTCCTTACGGCAACATGAAGCGGTGGCTCGCCGGACCCTATGGCGGCAGCATCGAAGTCGGGACGGGCACCGCGCTCCAGTAGACGGCGGATCATGGGAACGTTACCGCGCCGGGCTGCCGCAGCCAGCGCGCCCGATTGCTCCAGACGAGCACCGTGTTGGAGCAGCAGGTCTATGGCAGAGGGATCAACATAGAGCGCTGCCACAAGGGCAAGCGGGAAGGCGGCTGCGTCTGGGTCCTGGTTGGGGTCGGCGCCGGCTTCGAGCAGGAAGCGCAGGTACTCGACCGTCTGCCTGCCCATGCACGCCACGATTAGAGGCGAGCCGCGCCTGTCGAAAGCCATGTTTATGATTGAGGGATCGTGGGCGATCAGGGTCTTGAAGATGGGGATTGAGCCAGTATTCACTGCAGTCCGGACAATCTCTTCAATCAAAGGCACAGAAGGGCATTTTGCCAACAAGAGACTGAGGACATCGAGGTGGGAGTTCTTCGCGGATGTCTCTAAAAGCATTTGGATGATTTCTTCCGATGAAAACTCTTGGACATTCTCAAGCAATGTTCTCATCTGGTCAACATCTCCTGTCAAAGCCGCGGTCGCCAGCAAGCCTTCACGATTCGGTGGCATATTTGCGAATTTAAGTTTGTAGGAAACTTCTAAGTCTTAGGGTCACTGACTGGGATGCATTAGAGATGGTTGTGGGGCGTGTTTTCAAGCACTATTGGTCACTTTACTCAACGGCAGCATTAGCCCATTTATACGGTGCCGAGTGTTTATATAGATTCGTTTCAGCCATTACCAACTTGCGTCTAAACAAAAACATGGTCATCGGCTTTCGGCAGGTAGGCGGCTTCGGATTTCGATTCGCATTTGTCATATTCGTCGAGCTTTTTGGGGTAGATCAGGGTACACCCCGCTTCTAGGCCAATCCCAGCTTCGAGTATCACGGAAGCGCGTGAATTCGAGAGTCGCCTGAACAGAGAAGACTTGTTTTCTTCTGATCAAGCCTTAAGAAGTGCTGAATATGCGTCGAAGCCTGGAGGATACTGGAACCAACGCTCTACGCGCCCGGTTGGTCTGCGATGAGTGTCACAGCCGCAAGGTCAGCAAGAATTGACCACTAACACTGATAATGGCCCAAGATACTAATGGCAGCTCTCACGGTAGGTTCGCTGCGATCTCGAAAAGAGTTCGACAGGCAAATGTTCACGTTGTCAGCGTTTGGGTCGTGAGTGCCGGTACGCTGTCCCCCCAGATGCCTTGTCAATTCATTTGAATTCCTAGCCCAATTATTGGAGAGGCGAACTTTTGCTTACATTTGTAATCTGAAAGTCGGCGAAGTGGTGCACGGAAAAGATTACGAACCTCGGCAACAAGGGCAGTCTCAAAGTCAATTAGTTCTTTCGCGCCGCAATCGCCATCTCCATCACCTAGACGGTCGCTATCAAGTGAACACCAGGCTAGTAGCAGTCCGTCCCCCAGAGACCAATGCAGGGAGTCAGGTGCTTATATGGGCGAAACTGCCTTGCTTTCATGGCCGCGGGAGACGCCGCCTCCGCGAGCATCCACCACAAATAATCTTTCGACGATTTTCCAGGAGATATTGAAAGCCTCGAAAGCTCAAGAACTTCCATCTGCGACGCAACTTCAGGCTTCTGCTGATTTCTACTACAATTATCTCTATCACGCACTGCCTATCTTTGACAAGAGCGACTGTCCTCCGTCGCCGAGTATTTTGGCCAAGCAAACCACGTATTTCCTTGGATGCTTGGTTCGCTTTCCTGACGACGCTACCAGCCTAGCACTTCAATCTGCGTACGAAAAGATAAGGGCAATCCTGTACACAAGGCTCGAGGGCGATAAGCACGTTATACTCTCCGCATTATTGGCATTGTCTTGCTGGAGTCCAAATCCGCCCGACATTGTTTCCCTCGATACATCCTGGCATTGGGTCGGAAGCGCGGTACGTCTTGCGATTCAAATGGGTCTACATCGCGAGGCTACGTACCAGACCGGCAGTGATACCAATTTGAGAAAGAGATTATGGTGGGCAATCTTTGTGAGTTACTCTTCGTCTGACCTAAGAATAGTGACTGATATAATTAGAATGCGGAGGTCTTGCATGGCGCAAGTTACGGCAGAGCGATCACTTGTTGTCCAGATGATCTCGATGCAAGTGTTGTAACCTTGTCGGACTTTGCAGTTCCAGACTCGTTCGCAAAAGTATTCGTCGCGACTTCTAGCCTGTGTCTGATCTTGTCAAACATCCACCAATTGAGCCTCAGTCGTCGTGATGTCACGGATGACGAATTTGCCACAAGAATCAAATCGCTACGATCCTGGTTTGACTCTCTACCCTCCGATCTACACATCTACAATGGAGAAGTCAAAAGACCATATAACCTCCCCATCATGCAGCTTCATATACTTTACTTGACGACTGTCATTACTTTGCTTCTTTTGCCTTGGTCCTATCGAAATTCTCGAACATGCGCCAAAATATCATTCGTGGCCGCCAGCTGCATTGCTCGTCTGTATGAAGATATAGAATGCCACGAGGAGGTGCATCGACTATTGCCGCACAATGGTTGGATGCTCACGGTAGCAGCAATACCTCAAATATACCACGCGTCACGATTTCCAAATGCGGCTTACCCTCCTGCACACGACTTGGACATACTGACTGCCGTTGTCCTGAAACTTACAAATAAGCACGCCTCCGCAAAAATGGTCCTTCGAAAGATAAACGCGTTTCGGAGAAAGCTAGAAGGTCATCCAGCTATAGCAACAGCTCCTGCCGAAGGTCGGCAACAAAATGCGCCAAATGAACATGAATCATCACAGAATGAACATTTGAATGAAGTATTTCAAGCTACCAGAAGTCTGCTGCCATTTCCTGAGTCTCATTGCCAAAGTATGAGGCTCTTGGAGGGTGTAACAGCTGAAGATGAGGATCTTGGGGCTTTCGACACTATACCGTTCGACTTCGATCTAGACGCTCAGATGGACTGGTCTATACTATTTGATGAATCTGCAACTCAAGTTGGCGGACTGGATTCCATGGCGGACCCCCTTGCTTTCGCGGATCTGATAGACGGGTAACGCTTGGGTTCTTGCACACGATCTACCGCTTACGGTTTCGGTTCTGGCGATCCAATTATTCTCATTCATCTGTTAAGCCATAACATTGGACTGCCCTAGGACAGTATCAACAAGTACAGTGCTACCAAGTAATTTGTTTCCACCTACAATTTCTGTGGGATGTTGATAATTTCTGACCAGTCCAAGTCTTTGAGAGAATCCTCCACAGACTTAAGCGCCTTTTTATCATCATCGGAGAGAATGGAAAGACCTTCAACCAAGTTCAGCCCCGGGACTTGATCTCCGATTATGCCTTCAGCCTTCTGCTTTTCAATCCACTTGAAAAAGACCCATTGGCTTGCCTGCTCCTCACCCATCGGTCCCCACAGCGAGACGTAATCGGACACGCTGAGTCCCATGACCTTGGTAGAGTTTGGGCTCGGTGCGACCTTGCTTGATCTTCCCCATAGGGCAAGATAGGACTCGAGGGTGAAGTCCTCGACGTTACACCTCACATAGGTCCCGGCCGGCTGCGGGTCCCGTATGAGGGCTCGCACAAAGATTCCGATATTGACCGTGTGGTCACCAATGCATGGATAGGGCGAGTCCGGACTGGTCGGGTAGAACTGAACCCATTTCTGGGCACTCTCCTATACACAGGATTAGCAACTGATTTTCGTGGTGACAGAAATGATCAAAACTCCCCAACCAAACAGGACGAAAGATAGGATATTGGTGCATGTTGACCGCAAAAATCGTAAAGATGGCAAACGTCGTCTTCTCGTAGAGCTCCGGGAGGTTCTTCTTGATGAATGAATCAACCTGTCCTTTGCCTTGGAAGTGCGGGACAATGGCTTCGCCACCTGTAATGGCGCTCGTGTCTGGCAGAGTACTCCAAATGTACGTCTCGAGGGTCGGAACCTGGGCGGCAGCTTTGGCTAGATTGGTCCCATAGAGGTACTCGAGCTCAATCGAGGCGTCTTTCCCGCGCTCAAAGAAGAAGTCGTAGTAGTCGGTAACGGCAAAGATGGCGGTAGCACCGTCGAAAGCTCGAACAAGACTTTCCTCGTCTTTCTGGTCGGCTTGCACCATTTTAACGCCCTTGGCCGTCAAGGCTCTGGACTTGTCGCTATTTGTGTTCCTCGCGATACCGCGAACGCGATAATCAGGGTTGGACAGAAAGGCATTGACCACGCCGCCCCCCTGGCCGCCAGTTGCACCGACGACAACGATCAACTTGGTCATAGTAGTCAGGTAGTAGTATGATGGGACAATTATACAACATGAAGGATGTTAAAATCTTTGCTTCTCACCGAACTTTTGGTTGGCAGGCTTGAAGTAATGCGAATTAACTTCTATTAATATGTAATTCATAAACCTCTATCGATTCCTCTAGACGACCCAACTTGAATATTTTACTGCGAATGGATATGCTTGATGACTAAGAACGGCACTCGGTATATTGTGTCACTTCCTTGATTCGGCAGTGGAGAAAACGCTAGTCTCGCCTGTCTCTTGAGGTGCACAACGGCAATACAACATGCTATGCCGACTGACTCCAACAAATTGGCCGACATGCGTCGAATACACATACTGCGTCATCGTGCTCTCGATTAGCTGTGATATATGATGACTTATGTCATGTAAAGACCTGGCCAACGTTGCGATTAGACTTCGGCATGACTCAAAGATACATTGTCCTAGGTCAAGATATATGATCATGGGAGTTTTGGTCTTTTGGCACAGAGACTTTAGACATACTATATTGACGACGATAAGACTAGATACCTCACTGCCCAGGTTCAACTACTTGTACAAATACCACGTTGAGTCTGATCCGTCGACTTCCTTGACGGAAGTGCCGTTACCCAGATATGAGAAACGGTTATGCTTCTCATAGTATGTATACTCCCAGTCTTCTCCCCTGAAGCTCTCCAGCATGTGGAAGAAATGAATCCGACTCCCGAGATGCAACGCGGTGATAGGTCCATCTGCTGCGCCGTTCTTGAACCAAGACGTGCAAGACCCGGCCCAGGCGGTTCGTGGCATGAAAGCTTGGCTATGGTCAAACAATTCATCCACAGCCGCATGGCTGGGCGAAACGGCCTTGATACGCTGTGTTTGGCATTTGTGAATGATATCGGCAACGTATTTTGCAATCGTCTCGACAATGGTGAGTACGCTTCCATGACCGACTGGGGCGTTTGGGCCCAGGAATACTAGGTACTTTATATTAGCTCAGGTGCATCCCCATGAGTGTATCTTTTTCGAATGACAGGACATAGAGTACATACCAAAATAGTTGGGAATGTCAGGCACCGCACATGACATGTAAGCGCGTGGCAAATTTCTACTCCACAAGTCTTGGAGATTTCCATTCCTTCCGTGGATGGGGAAACGGGGCCGGAACGACACATTGAACCCCGTGGCACAGACAATGGCGTCCACGTCGATCGTGGCGCCAGCGCTTGTCACAAGACCACTTTTATTGACACAAACAATCGGATCTGATATGATATGAAGGTTGTCCTGCGTCAGCGATTCCAGATATCCCACCCCTGGTGTCATTCTGCGACACCCCAAGGGAAATTCTGGTATCAGTAGTCCTGACAATTTCTCATCGCCTCCAAGGGCGGAAATCATATACTGCTTCACGAATTCCGTGGCTTGTACGTGGGTATCTGAGTCTTTCAGGACCTAGCGTATATTAGAAGACGCGAGATGAAGCATAGGATACCAAGCTCTTACAATGGGGAAGTTGTTGTTCACTTGCTTTTCAACAGCCTTAACGAAGTGTAGATAGAGTTCGGGGTCAGTCTTAAACTTTTGTATCTGCTCCGGAGTAAAATTTTCATCATCGTCCATTTCAATCTGGGCGAGCACACTGCTCGCTTCAGAAAGGGAGAGACTTTGCAGGCGTGGAGGAACGATTCAAGTCGGCTCGCGTATGAAGTGGAACAGCTGCTTCGCGTCTAATCAGTGAGCCGTCAGCTGTTGGCCATATTTTGTCAGCCAAAACAGGACTGTACTTGCCTTTCTGCATCTCAGGCACGATCTGTACTCCAGATGACCCATTGCCGATAACGGCAACTCTTTTGTTGGTCCAGTCGAACCCTTCGTCCCAATTCGCACTATGGACTAGAGTGCCTTCGAAATCATGTAGACCTGGAATATCGGGCCATTGCCAATTACTAGGATATCGTATCAGCTTTTTCTCCCATCCCCCACACCTTTTGGGTTTCTTGAAACCACTTCGATGAATGACCTACTTGAGAATACCACTGGCGTTGAGGAGGAAGTCGCAATGATCTTAGAACTCGATATTCGTATCTAAATTCCTTATCTTCACAGTCCACGATGCCTTGGCTTCGTTCCAGAAAGCTCCAACTACCTCATGTTTGAGCAGGATGTTGTCATTCATCTGCTCTTCATCGCAGACGCGGCATAGGTAGTCTTCTATTTCTGCTGCGGGCGAGAAGAAACTGCTCCATTCTGGATTGGGTTTCCACGAGAATTGATAGTTGTGGGATGGTATATCACACTTGCATCCAGGATATCGGTTCTCATACCAGGTGCCACCGACTTTCGAGTTCTTTTCGTACACGACGATTTCATACTCGGTGAGCTTTTCACGCAGAGTGTGGAGGATGTTCAGTCCACTTGCACCCGCACCGATAGTGATGATTCGAATGCTTCTCACCGAACCGCGAGGCTCCTCGTTGACCTTGTATGCTCCGGTAGTGTTTTCCGTTTGCGTGTTCAGATGGGCTGCCGTTTCGTGACTTGACGGGTCAATTTGTTGCTGTAACAATGACAAACGTGATGCAGCCATTTTGCTGATATCAGAGACTTGGTTTCCGTGTATAGCATGAAGGTATGTGCAAACAGCATATGAAGAATGCTTGAAGAATAATTTTAATGCGGCACCAAACGATTGAGGAAAAAGTCGAAGATTCATCCAGCACAAGTCCGTCGTTTTCTTTTTCAATTTACCTACAGCAAAAATGGCGATATAGACAATTAGAACTATCAGTGAGGCTCATAATAGCGAGGCCATAGCGCGCCGGGCTGTAGGTACAACTCGGTAGTCGGCAAGACCGACATTCGGCAGCAATTTTCAGTGTCGGTAGACGTCGCATTCGGCATTCGGCACCCGGCAAACATTTGTGTTATTTCCTCCTGCATGACAACGTGAAAGTCTCAGAACATGAAATTATGAAGTGACCCTATTGAATGCAATGTACTGGGAGCTTCTGAACTCAGAAATAGATTGCTATGATATGATTCGGGCGTCCATATGTTTTTAGCGGGAATATTAGCATCTCAAGATGCGCAGCGTCAATATAATAAGTGCGAGCTTTCTCATTTCTCCACCATTTCATCCACTATAGTATATGCACTACCCAAAGGATCACGAGAGACTACCCCGGAATTCCCATGACTTGAAATCAACTGTTGGCCTTCTCCTCTGAATTGAATATTTCGCTCGCCACGGACAACGCCTCTCTCCCAGCCGGGACCCCACAATACACCATCGCATGACGGCAGACTTCAACAATCTGCTCCTGGGAAAGACCATTATGGAGGGCCGCCTGCACATGTATACGGAGCTCCGGTGTGCGATTTAGAGCAATCATCATCCCGATGTTCAAAATTGAGCGCTCTTTGAATGAGAGAGACTCATTTGCATAGCCAGAGAAGCAATTCTCAGCTATGTATTGAGCGCTAACTTTACTAGGCAGATCGTCACGCTGAATTCATCAGACAAAATGTTCAACAGTGCACGCCTTGATTGTCCACATACTGAGTTAGCCTGAATTCGATGGAGGAGTTTTTCTCCTAAAAAGGCTTGTGCCATTTGCGCACCAATGACGAGATTCTTGGAGGGCGATGCCATTATGGCTTGTGAAGACTGGAGTTATGAAAGGGGGTAGTAAAAGACAAATAGAAGTCGCTTGAGGCTATGATCCGAGATATTCCCCTTCCTATGCCATGTTCTTAAATGGGGAGAGAGGAAATAAGCATGATATTTACTCGAGGAAGTTTGTGAAGTGTTTCCTGAAATTAGCCAAGTGCCGACTGCCGAGTACCGTTTTCACCGATGAGTAAGTACCGGCCACTAATTACCGACCAGCGACTACGAATCATTGACTGCCGACCTTTGCATACCGGTCATGGAGGACCGACCAGGCGCAAACGCAGTCCTCTTGACATCGGAGGTATAATGACGAGTGAACGACAGTCTCCAGGAATCTGACAGTTTCACTGTTGTGAATGCTATATGGTGATTTTATTATAAAAAGAAATTCACTAGGAAGTCACAACGAATCTTGATAACATACAAATAGAGCATTGTTGATATTTTAAACTAGCGTGCGGGTATTCCACTGCCTCGTCTACAGCCTTGTCGGTTCCTGGATCCAGTACCGGGGAGTCCGACAACAGACATACCGGTGTTCGCTTTTAGTTTTCGCCGCTTACATAACATAAGGATGTGTCACGGCAAGAAGGTGATGGATAATCATTCATATTTATTTAGAAAATGTGGAACTAGTGCGTCACGCACAACAAAGTAGCTGCCGAGAGGGGACCCATCAAATAAGGCGACAACGTTAATGTCAGATGGTGGATCATAGATCCCATACGCTAGGGTGTGCTTGAGAACACCGATCGACACCATGACAAATGTAGCACCTTTTACGGTGTCCAGATAGATGTAAGGGCCCCGGGATCACGTGTCGCGAAGCGCTGCGGCTACCATGGAGGTGGCTATTGACTGAACATGCGACCCATGAATCCTCGAGGTCGAAGGATATCATGTTGGCGCAATCCCAAGTCCTGACCCATTCGGATCTATCAAGCCCAGGCGTACAGTTGGCGGAGGTGCTGTCGGAACCAATGGTTCAGCCCCACGCCATGAAATCCCACGGCGGGACTACACAGTCACGGAATTCCGCGACCGACCGCCCAAAGCCAGTGGTTATGTGTAACCATAGCACCTATGTAGCGGTACCAGTTCTCGAAAACATCCGAGACATGTTGCTGATGAATTGAACAAGCCAAGTATAATGAGCTCGTGTTTGCCCCTGAGAATGTCATTGAAGATAATCCATCATTTCTGAATTCTGCCAGGTGGCTGCAGCTTGTGTGATTCATCTTTGAGGCAGGAACAACCAACAATAATCAGTGGCTTTGTAGACTGATCCGGTTGAGTTCTGTCGTTTCCGTTTCGACCTTGGGCAATTGTCTCGATTGTCTGTGACGATACAAGCAGGCCAGAAAAGATGTTGCGTGTCCCAAAAGCCACCAACTCAATAAGACTGGAAGAGAGATTCGCAGATCGCGTGGGCAATTGGACCAAATGCCGACAAGGAGCGTATACACCTCGTGCGCTGGCAGTGCGTAGCCTAAGCGATAAAATCCCGGCGATAGCTCGAACGGACAGATGGTGCTAGCGACATTGGGGATGATCCATGTCAACATAAAAAACGGCATAGCTTTGACTGTTACGATAGTCCCCAACACTGAGTCGATTATGACGTAGTTGATGTCCATATATAACCAGAGTACCATCCATGTTTCAAAAAATTGCCCGGTTGATACGGACCAGGACTCTCTGAAAGCCCATATATAACCCGTCATAGCTAGAGAGGATATGAAGCCATATAAAGACGCAATGATGCATCTCTGTCCGAAGAAGACACCAAATTGGAGACGTTGAGAGATTTGCATCTCAGATGATATTCCGTTTGTAGCCATTAAGAAGAAGAACTGCATCAGAATTGGCATCACCATGGAGACGGTGTTGATTAAGACGCGTGTTCCCTGGGTTGTGGATTGTATGGGCGCAAGCTTTGCAGAGAAAGGGTCGTAAAAGGCTGCTAATGCTTCCTTGTCCGTCCTGTTCAGCTGCGCCAACGCAGCGCTTCCATTGGTATTGCCGTAAATAGAGCGAGCGACTGAGACAAGCGTCTGCACGTTGGCCTCGATGATAGAATCCGAGATGGCTGGGTAGCGGGCTCCGTTGTAAATGTAGGTGATAGTATCGGTCGGATCGTAAGTTGCATTTCCGTCATCGCCTTGTATAACAGCAGACAAGCGCTGGGAAGCATTTTGATGAGTATATATGGCAGCCCAATGTGTTCCTTTGCACACATCGTCCCGGAGCGAGGATGGAAGTGGATACGCCGCGGATTGACCCTGGTGCAACGTCGGAAAGTTGTCACCTTCGAGTGTCGAGTACGCTAGTGACAATGAGTTGCCAATGGCGCCGCCGTCATAATCCACAAACAATATGCTGAAGGCATGGCTGCGGTCCGATGACTTGAAGAAAGTGCCGTACAGATACGACATGTTACCCAGGAATAGGCACTGTATAAGTATGAAGGAGACTAAGGTCGCAATCCAGTAGGGTTTCAACACCTGGACCGGGATTCTGGCCCGGGCCATGGAAGGTCCAGAGCTCATTGTGTCACACTTGATTTTGAACCACAGACACCAAGGAATGTTATCAAGGTGCTCGGATGTTAGGATCGGAAGCTGGAGTGCTAGACAGGTAACAGCGCGCGAGCGAGTCGACTGCGCCCGAAGGTCTCCCTAATTTTGTCAAGATGGAATGATTTAGTTTTGCAATGGCGCTTGAGAATGAAGAGGATCGGTATAGGAGTGGGATCATGAGGACATAGAAAATGTTTAAATAGCTGAAGCGGAGCGGAGCCTATGATCCAATATTTGATTGGTCACTAAGCCCGTCAATTATCGAACTGCCGGCCTCTCCGCTGACTCAGCGGGCAGAAGTTAGCGGGCAGAAGTTAGCGGGGAGGAGATGAGGAAGCAAGAGACAAGGGTGTATTGTAACTGGTAGAAGTGGACTGAATCCCGTTGAACTCCTTTCAGGGGACCCCGAGATCCCGAGATCCCATAGCAATTTTCTCGGAATCGCCGGGCCAGCAGCGGTTCCAGTGTGTGTCCCGGGGATTGCGTAGGGCTTCCTCCAGTACAATGTCATGTCAACTTTCAACAGTCTATGCCATACCCCGTGCTTCCTTTACTCTCTTATTCAGCGTCTATCACTGATGTGGCGGATGATAGGTTTATGAAGAAGTGGCTAAAAACAGAACTGCGAGAAGAAACGGTTCTCGGCCGCTTGCTCGAGTGTTGCTACAGACAGCCTCTTCATTTCCTTATTATTTAAGTTAGCACTTAGTAAGATTGGAATTGAAGCCTCAATGGTGATTCTGTTATTATGGAGGGACCCATTCTATTGTCGCGTAGGAAATTCCAATACAACATGAACAGAGCTATTGACCTCATTACTTGATCCCGCATTTGTTGGTGCATCTGAAATACAGAAAGTGATTTCATAAACCCGTCGCCCAAGTCAACTCTGATTCCATTAAGACAATTTAATCACTGGTCCGTCCCTTGGATCCCTGAGTTGTTGATTGTATTGTACAAAGTAGCTGTTATGGGTGCTTATTATCCATCGAATTGCAGATGGAGTAAAATCGTGACTACAACTGTGACTGTTGCGGCGCCAGTATCGTGGCTACTAGTAGCTCGGCACCCACGGCCAGCACGAAGTCAACCACAGTGTTCTTTGAAGTGCAGTATAGGCTCCAAGATTCCGGTCTTGCAACCAAAACGCGACAAAGTCTTGGATAGACTTCTAGCGGTCCCATCTGGGAATCCGCCGCCGTCTCGTATTCTAGAAGCGCAGGGGTCGTACTGTCAGCCGGACATAAAACCAAATCTCCGTCCGAGTACGCTAGTTTCTGGTATCTCTCCCCCCTGGCAAACTGTTGTCTAGCCCAAGCTCCTCGCCACTTAATGACCGATCGTATACTTGACAGACTGGGCCTGTCTTTAAAACGCCGTATTACAATGACCACAATGGGGATCCATTGCTGGGATTGGAGAGCAGCAGTTAAATATTTTTTCTAAGAAATTTTGAACAAGTATTCACCAGGGAAGTCCTGGAAAATACTTGCAGACAACCTTATAGGAGCTTTTCCAGCGTCACATGCGTACTCATACTCACGAAAACCCGTTTACTTGTGCGAACTACGGGCGGAGTTTCAATAGTGTTAGCGTGAGATAAGAAACGCGTCATCTCGCATTCTCTTGGAAAGAAAGTTAGAGAAACAAGGTAGGCTTATGATTATTTGCAGCAATTCGCTCTCGCATTACCATAATTACCACTATTCATCTGGGAGCAAGCAATAGTGAAAACCTCCACTAGGTGACTGCCACAGTGTTTCTCAGGCCTGCAAGCCTTGCAGCATATCCAAAGTTCGCCGCAATAGTGAGCTCCTATGCCAGCAGTGTGTCCAAAACGGAGGCAGCTGCTGTTATGAGCTCAGCTAGAAACGAAAGATGCCTGGCAACACGTCGATAGATGACACAGCCAAGCGCAATAAACATAAAAATGACTCGCCATGATCTCTGCCACTCGTGCTGCCCAAAAACAGCCGCGATGTAATTCTGGCAACGAACATTATAGCGGAAGATGAGGTGCCCGCTTCTGAGAGACATATTGCCGAAAGTTCTGTCTCCGAGAGGCTACGTCCTCTTAATTGAACTTGCCATATTGGTTGGGCATTCATTTCACCAGTAGTGTCATCGATGGCGACCGAGATTATATCCAGAGGTTGCACGAATATCTTTGTATCGGGATGCGCAAGAATCGACAACAGTAAAGCAACGTCTTCCCACCGTTTATTGACCTACCTATCATTCCATGTCCTATGCTCAACGCATGGATACAAATGTTTGGGCCGCTTAGTGGCTGAAGCTGGATTATGGTTCTATATAACTAAGAGCTGCGGGTTTCGTATATACTTATCTCCTGCCAGGGAATTCGAACGTGCTCAATGTCAACATATCTGACGATAATGACTTGGGCAGCAAGAAGCGCGCTTTATTCCTGTAGGATTATTCCAAGTGTTGGCACCACAAAAAGGACACTCAAATGTCCGGCAGTTATAAGATACAAATAGAGCATTGTTGAAATGTTAAGCTACCTGTATAACTGTGTAAAGAGACCATATTGAAACGAACGTATCCGAAAAGAAAGACCTTGCTCAGGGACAAAGGCGGGTGTTTCCACATGGCAGAGCCAAAAGAAAATAGGAGTGAGGTGCCATATGCAGTGTTCCACCATTCCGAGCTTCACTGAGCCAACAAGCGTGACGCCACCTATGAATAACAGAACTTGTGCCTCTACTCAAGCTTATACTCGTCGAACTTGGCAGGGACGTCGTCTACGTTTCCGCCATTGTCGAACAAGGTAAAACTATTTGTAACGAAGATTGTTAGTTAAAGTGATAATTCTTCAGGGGCAAGTGGTTGGATATGCGATGTGATGGTTAAATCATTTCTGGGGCGCTTGTAGCTTACTAGAAGAAAGAAATAGAGTGTTAGTGTATCTAGACTTTACACAGAAGGGTAGACCGGGCTACATAGATGTGCTTACCAGTTCGTTGTATAGATCATCGTCGAGGCTAGTCATGTTATACTTGGGGCCGTTCTCAAACACCATCAAATCGCCCCTCTTGGCGACACAGCCTCCGGTAGCAGCACAGGTCTCGCCGGCGGCCACGGAACGTTTCTTGGTAGCGAACCCGTAGTTGCCGCCTGAATAGTTGTCACCACCAAGGCAAATATCTGTACGGCCGCTTGACTGCGCTGCAAACTTGAGGTTCTTGCATCCACCTCCGGTAAAGGCTCTGCCGATGATGTTCCAGTTGGTTGGAATAGCACGGATTGAGATGCTTCTATAGACATTTCCTGAAGCGCTTACACTGCAGCTATCAGGGTTGACCCCAGTGGCTACAATGTAATCGCCGCCGGCGCACTTTTCGTTGCTCCTATAGCCGTAGATATCGACGGCGGAGACAGTGGCAACAAGGCCAACGAGGATGTGGGAGATTTGCATGTTGGATGGAGGTGAAGTAGTGATTGAGTGTAGTGTATATTGGAAATGATCTCTTGGGCTTTAGGTTGTTGGGTTGATGCGATGATGGAACAATGATGGAGAAGATGGAGAACTTTCACCGGACTATCAGCACCTTTTTATAGTTTTTCAAAACAGCTTCGGATGTATAGGATACGCAAATGACTTAAAATCGATTTCCACAGTCATTTTCCCAAAGTTTCGCCGTATTCTCACCCTTGCCTTCTGCTTCCTCGGCCGAAACCGCAGCAAGATTCTTGAATAGGAAAACAAACTGCATGACGTGCGTGATATTACAATTCGAATGGAATATTAGACGATAAGTGCAAGTATGGTTTGCCGCATCAGTTGGTCCCATAGGATGGCTCACTTCGTATAACGTGCTCGCTATCACGTACTTACACCCATTGGCATTTTTGCCCCTTTCCCCCAGACGCTCCACTCACGATAGCCAACCTCGTCATAAATTGAAATTATTGCGCCCTGATACGGCCATCATACCGTTTCATTTTCCTGTAGCTAGCTGGTCGTTCAAATTCTTCTGTCAGCTTAGACTTGATTCTCTATCGCTGTTCCTGTATACCGTGTACTTGCCGACTGGCCTCTGCTGCCCCTGAGGGGCAGTCTGGAGAGTGACTTGCGGCAATTGAAGATTCTCTCAGCTTTACGCCTCACGCTAAGGTATCCAAGGCCGAGACGTCACATACGAATAGTGGAATCATGCATCCATCGCATCCAGACTTCCTGATATCGCAGAAGAAAGGAGGCTGAGCAAGAAGCGAGCCAACATCAACTTGGAAGCTCCGGCGGGGGAGGGGACCAATGATAGCTGAATCTTCTCCGCAAAAGACGATGTCGATCCGCCGCACTATTGACTATCAGCCCTAGCCTTGCCCTCTCGGTAAAGAGCTGACGTCGACAAGGTAGTCTCAATTCGGGGAAGTACTTACTTTAAGGTTTCTCGCTGGCACATACGAAATACGGCTTATTAAGTGGAACGAACCCATGATCAACACACGATGCAGCCCAGAAATAAATTAAATCAAGGAACAGGGCCGTGATTGGCTGTGCATCATAGCGCCCCAAAGTTTGTCCACTTTCGGGTAACACGGAGTACATACGACGCAGACAGAACTACCGAGGGCCAATCAATTCACGATCACTACTGATTCCATTATCTAAGCTTATATACAAACGTGACTGCCGTAATGATTAGGACATAAAGTGGGCTTCTTTGGTAATTTGCTGATCGTCATGAATTTTTTACTACGTTGTTTGACTGAGCTACAAGTCACACCTTTTCAGCTGTTTAATTCTCAGAAAGTGTTGATTGAACTCAGATTATATATTCAGTTTTGCAGTATTGGTGCAAGCCAATTCCGAAGTTGGTTTCGGTAGTCAATTTTCGGGCTGGTTAATGGCCGAAGCTGGCTTGTGGATCTATGTAGAGAGAGCTACGGGTTCCGTATATACTTATCTCCTGCCAAGGAAGCCGAACTTGCTACAAGGTCAATATATCTGATAATAATGACTTGGACAGCAAGAAGCGCGCTCCATTCCTGTATGATCATTCCAAGTGTCTGCACCACAAAAATGATGCTCGAATATCCGGCAGTCCCTGGCGCTAGGGAGGGAATATTACTTGCCGTTAGCCCACATTCGACAATCAGGTCATTTATGACACATAGCCGCGCAGAATGAATGCCGCACTACTCTCTGTCGCCTGCTTGGCGCTGTTCATGTCGTATGTCGTGTGGCATTTTACTTCAAAGGCACGGACCCTGTTATGAGTCTTGGACCCAATATTTCCTCAACCCGTATGTACCATGATCTGTACTTTTGCCTTATGCTGATGGAGATAGCATGGCATTTTCAGTCCCGGATGACAAGAACGAGCCGATCCTGCGTTCGAATTTCGCTAGTTGCGAGTCTCATAGAGCCCATGACGCTGATGAGAGAGAGGTATCAGCCAGCAAGTCGCGAGTGCCTGGTATTTTAGGGCTGTCTCTCTTGCACCTGAAACCAGCCGATGGAGCATGATACTGTACGTTGATCAATTATGCTGCACAGCGCATCTATACTTCGAATATGATCGTGCGCTTGGCACGATACAAGAGCCACTATTTACATGACATGAGCACCACGCCCAGAAATGTATTCGGGTCGCAGATGAAAAGAATATCTAATGCAGAGTCAAACGATATGACGACACCGGGCGTCTCAGCTAGGCTTTGCGTGAAGGTAGGAGATTGGGCATTCAGCCAAGCCAGCAGGTCACGTGACTCAGTGCTGAGCAGACATTTTCGTATCTATACCCCGCCACAGGAAACAAAGCCCAATGATCGGGTTTCCAGCTGAGCTGCTGAATGCCTTTATAAACACGCCCCACTAGGGATGTTAGTCGTTGGAAGATACGAGACACGTCTCTGGCGTATGACAACAGCATTAGCCGTCCCTAGCAAACGCTACCTGTCAGCTAGTACCTGTCGGCAGATTCGTCTTATGGACGTGAACACTCTCGAGTTGAGAGAATTCCAAGGCTCGGATACCCCTCCATATTCCATACTTTCGCATACATGGGGGCGGTCCGAGGTGAACCTTCAAGAATGGCGGCAACCAAACGCCCTCATTCAGCAAAAGGCAGGATACCAAAAGGTTCTAAGAGCTTGCGAAATAGCTTCCTGTCGAGGCTATGGTTACCTTTGGTGCGATACCACCTGTATAGACAAGACAAGCTCTGCTGAATTATCCGAGGCCATCAATTCAATGTTTGCATGGTACCAGGAAGCTTCAGACGCATTCGCCTATCTGGTTGACGTGGAACCGTTTTCATCTGCCTTTGTGGAGCGTTTGGCAGCAATCGAACGGGACCTCATGGTTGAGGAGAAACAGGGAACACTCAAACAGGCAACACTCGACATGTTTTCCCAATTCGTTCCTCCCGGGTTCTCTGGAAAACGAGAGGCTATTGGCCTGAAAGCAGATGATACTCATCCTGCTTCGAAAACATCGTCTAGCACTCTGAACTATGCAGACGCACGCCAAGAACACTCGTCCAACGTCCAATCTTTGGAGAACAGTCGCTGGTTTACGCGATCCTGGACATTGCAAGAACTACTTGCACCCAAAAGGCTGACCCTTTACGATCGCGACTGGACGATGATTGCCGGAAAAGAAGCACTCAGTCCCATTCTATCTGTTGTCACGGGCATTGACGAGGAGTGTATTAAAGGAGAGACTCCTATTAGTCGATACAGCATTTCTCATAGACTTTCATGGGCTGCCGATAGAAAGGCCACCCGTGAGGAGGACGTCGCATATTCCTTGCTAGGTTTATTCGACATTAATATGCCCCTACTATACGGCGAAGGCAGCAAGGCATTCAGAAGACTTCAACAAGAGATAATCCAAAGCTCTGCCGACGAAAGCATATTTGCGTGGGAGGCTCCCGTAGTAGGTTTTCCTAGGCAGAATACTACGGAAACAATGCCTTTACTTGCGCCCAATCCTGCCGTTTTCCTTTCGGCCAGATTGTCTTCCAAGGCTGCAAGACCAAGCGGTATGCCTTACTTCCCAACAAATGCCGGTCTTTCAATTCATCTGCCCCTACTCCGTACCTACAAGAAAGACTTGTTCTTTGCTGGTCTCAATTGCGGCCCATCAGACAATCAACAGACATGGCTGGCTCTGACTTCGCAGGGGCCCGACGGCTACAACCAGTACGCCAGGATTCGGAGTTCCCGTGGGGCCATCATATTACCCCGACAACAGCACTCCATTCAAGAGCGCGAAGCACTTCTTATACACGACGCCAGCTGGCGGTTTCACGACACTGGGTACCCCATACCACCTGCCATAGACTCAAGGAAAATGTTCAAAGGCATTTCGGACACACTGCACCCACATGATGACATCAAGTTCTTGATCATGTTCCCTGACCCTGGGCCGACGCACCGCATCAGTAACGTGGCTGCCACCACCACTTGCTTCTGGGCCGAAGAACACAGCATATTCTCCATGAGCAACTCTTCCAAGCCTCCAGTATTGGAGGGGACCACCAGAACTGAGAATGCCATCTTGATTTTCGAGCCATCAAATGAACAAAACGAGACCACTTTGCCATTTGCTCTAAGTCTCCGTCTAGACTTCACTCAAGATCAACTGACCGATGTCAGTGGAATGGCTGTCTTAGAGCTTGATCTGCAGAGTATCAAACAAGTCGGAGTGCATACTTTACTGGAAAGCACCATGTGTTACATGGCACGCCGGTCACAATTCGACATGTTAAGAAATGCATCGTTGCCAAATGTTTATAGCATATCGCATAAAGATCTGCAAAGGTTCATCAAACAAGGCGAGAGTCATCACGGCCAGTCTCGTAGTAGTTTCACTGCTCCGAGAGCCATGTTGGGCTCAAATCACGAAAACTCGCATCTCATCCCTGTTGTAGTACAATTCTCGCAGCTAGGACTTAGTTTTCAAAGCTTCCGATATTAACAGAAGATTATGTAGATCCTTGCCGGATTTGCTGCCCCTGGGCTCGACAAGTCCCCTTCAGGTTGATTCGGACGAAGGCTCTCAACGCTACGAAGAAGAACGCACGAGACAGCTGCTGGCGGAGTTTGATTCCTTGGATCCCATTGTCTCACTGCATAGTGCATCATGATCCTAGAATTTGGTGTAAGACGCGTCCTTCACGACGGAGACCCTCAAATAGCAGCATCTTGCTAGATGATATATGTACTGTACGAGAGCGGAATCAATGTTTCTTGCATATATTTTACCTTATATCCTGAAGAATGGTTGTATTAGAATGATCATCAGGCATGAGCGGCAGTAAGTCGCATCAAGTGTTTCCAGAACGCAAGTATGGGATGTCGCTGAAGGGGCTTCAGTTCGAGATGTGAAAGCTAATACGTTGTACTGATTATGTAGGTGCGAAGTAGTGTATGGGCCAACACAAATCGCTCCAGTGCATGATTGACCAACGATTCGTCAAGTCGCCCACCTCACTACTTACCAACGCACGTAACTTACTCGCTCGGAGGCCATTACTGTCGAGTAAAATTACCGGAAATCAACGCACACTGTCATAATACCACATACGCACAGTTCTTTCATCGTCTCATAAGAGATTTACCAGCACTAGTGGTTTAGTGGTAAAATCCATCGTTGCCATCGATGGGCCCCGCGTTCGATTCGCGGCTAGTGCAACTGTTCTTTTTGACATTTTCATAGGACATACGATATACGATACCTAATTTTTTCTAGGTGCACGCTGATTGGTCTCTCATATATATATGATGGTGACTGACTATAAGTTACTTTTATATCCTGCAGCGATGGTTCGAGGACCAACTGTACAATTGTTTGATCGGATGGGGTAAAAGAGAAACGGTACGCGCGTGCTGGTCCCTATTCTGATTTCAGGGCCACTTGCCTTTGCCAATCTTTTTGGGAATTTTTGGAGAATTTTTGGTCTTTTCACATACGTCGTGTGGGCGGGATGTTAGAATTCGAGGCCAGGCTTAGTTGTCGCTGACGACCATCTACGTTCTTGGCGCGCCATTGCGATAATGCTGATACTTATCGCGGCAGGCAGGGAATAAGCCGGACGAAACTCAGCTACAGCCAAGACTTGTCAGCACGCTGGGCAAAAAACACCATCACGATCGCGTCTGGAACGCATTCGATGAATCAATATTTTGCAATTGTTGGCTGGTACAGAATATCACCACGAGGCCTCTCACGAGGTCATTCTTATCTTTCTTGGGCTGAGTTGGCAATGAAGAAATGTGTATCTCTTGACCTGACTCGCAAGTCCCGGAAGCCATCACCAATGGTACGGACGTCCGAATCGCATAGAAAAACGGTGCTGCCTCCGACCTCCCGACGGCTGCGGCTCTCGGGGAGGCGTTTGTGCTAATCTGCTTTCAGCCACCCACTGCACTTGTACGCAGCCAAACGGGCTGGCATGCTAGACAAGTCTACCAGTAAACTGGTAACTACTATCTAGCTAGCCCCCATAGCCTTTTCCCATGTGCAGCTTATCTCTGGGGTAAAAGGGGGCCCGCTTCTGCCGGGACTTGATAGTATACGCAGACAGGTCGGGCTATCCAATAGGGCAATTGCCAAAACAACGATAGTAAAACACCACCACCACCCGGCCGGGAAACATGGTGGAGACGAAAGTCAGCCATGCAAGATACCTTATCTTCGGGACATGATATCCAGATGCCGCCAAGTTGGGACATGTTTCTACATATACTCGAGGCGAAACGCACCCTGCAGAGTGGACTTTGACGACATGCATCTGGACTCCTCTCATTGAGCTCCCATTGTCTTGAATCACGGAGAAGTTATCAACCTTCATCACGGCGACAATCTGAACCAAAGGGTACTCGCCCCCGGGTGTTATATCACGCGACAACAATGGGTATCATCGAGCGCTGGAAGGCCAGCGACCTGGGCCAGAACCTGACTGCCCCGCTGCTCGCCGTGTGCAGCTACTCCGGTCTGGCCGGCGCCGGCTTCGGCTGGGACAACTGCTACTGGGCCGGCTTCCTGGGCATGAGCCAGTTCGCCAAGGACTTTGGCGTCTACGACGCCGCCACGGGCACCTACTCGATCCCGGCGTCGTGGCAGTCGGCCGGCAGCGGCGCGCCCACCGCCGGCGTGGCCCTGGGCTGTCTTTTTTCTGGCTTCGTCGGTCAGCGCCTCGGTCGTATCAAGACTTTCTACCTGGCGGCGGCCATCGCCATTGTCGGTATCCTGATTCAAGTCTGCTCGTTTGGTCACTTTTGGCAGCTCATGGCCGGTCGCATCATCAACAGTATTTCCATGGGCCTGGTGTGCAAGTGAGTTTCAGCCTCAATGAAATGAAAAATGTTTAGACTTATACTTATTGGCGACATCAAATAGTGTTGTTCCGACATACCAGAGTGAGGTTTCGCCTGCCAAGATTCGAGGATCGTTGATCAACATTTACCAATTCTGTAAGACGAAGCAGAACTGATAGACCACGTCTCGTATACTAATTGAACTTTCTTGAAAGGGCAACTCGTAGGAGCGACCATGGCCTGTGTCGCCAACTGGGGTCTTCAGTCCCGCACCGACCAATGGGCCTACCGTCCCACGCTCATGATCCAGTTCATCATCCCGATCGTACTCATTGCCGGCGGTTTCTTTCTCCCGGAATCGCCCCGATGGCTCATTGGCCGGGGCAAGGTTGAGGAGGCGCGCCGGGTCCTCCACTTCCTCCGCCGCGGTACGCCCGTCGCCCTCATCGACGAGGAGCTCAACCTCTTGGTACAAGCCGAGGAGCAGGACCGCGAGCTCTACCTGCACACGTCCTGGGCCGACGTCTTCATGGGCCCCAACCTGCGCCGTACCCTCATATCGGCCGGCGTCCAGTGCCTGCAGCAGGCGCAGGGCAGCGGCTTCATCGTCGCCTACTCGGTCGTCTTCCTGCAGACCATTGGCGTTACCAACAGCTTTGAGATCCTCATCTACCTCTACATGGTCAACTGTCTCTCCTCGGTGCTGGCGTTCCACTTTGTCGACAGGATCGGCCGCCGCCCGCTCATGATTGGCGGCGCCATCCTGCTGTCGCTCTGCATGTTTGTCCTGGCCGGCCTGACTGGCTTCCACGGAAGCGACCCCGGTGCCCAAAAGGGAGCGCTGGCTTGCTTGTTCATCTGGCAGTTTGTACAAGCCATCTCGTGGGCTTCTTGGTGCGTTAACCCAGTTTTTTTATCTCAACACTAACACAAACTTTTTATCGAACAAAATTGCTGACCGTGAAATTTCTATCTACAGCGTCTGGATCGTCTGCGCCGAAGTCCCGACCCTCGCCGTCCGAGAAAAGACCGTCACCGTGGCCACCTTTTCCGGCTTCTCGACCAGCGTGCTCATCACCTTTGTCAGCCCTTTCATCCAGGACACGGGCTACGGCAACCTACAGGGCAAGATCGCCTTTGTCTGGGGCGCGGGCTCCATCATCGCCGCCGCGTGGGCCTTTTTCGTGCTGCCCGAGCTCAAGGGCCGCACGCTCGAGGAGCTCGACGAGCTCTTCCAGAAGCGCGTCAGCGTGTTCGAGTTTGGCAGGTACCAGACCACGGGCGCCGGCGCCACGCTCGCCGTCATCGAGGGCATGGCGCACACTGTGGACGATAAGACGGCTGAGCTGGTTGTGCAGGAAAAAGGTCTGGACAGGAAGGAAGGGTCAATGTGAATGGGTCATCAGAGAGCGCGCGCTATCAAGCTCGAACTCTAGATAGATATTGAATAGGTACATGTATACTTTACATGCGTATTTGTCAGTGTCTCATGGTACAGATAATATGACTGACTGCAAGCCATGCGCGGCCGGCAATGAACCCATGGAAAGGATGCCGCATAATCACTCATGCAAATCACGGAGCGAGTATTCGGTACAGACACAGTATTGTCTTGCACAATGAGATGTCCCGCCATGCATGTGGTCTAGAATCTTTGACGCCAGAAGCAATTTTGGTTCACGGGTTGCAAGGCGGGCCCATCATTTCCCGTTCCTTACCCCAATGTCGCTTGTGGGGGTGCTCAGACGACTTGCATGACAGGAAGACCGCTGTCAGCTCCGTGCTACGAAATAACATTCAGCACAAAAGCTGTGGGGCCGTGTAGTGTAGTGTCGTGTCGTACGACTGTTTACCCGATCGTGAGGCTAACGAATAGCTTGGTTTTGATTCTTCATGGTGCTCATGTCAGGACATTATGGTCTCGGGGTTAAAACAATTGAAGACGACAGTCATAATCACTGACAAGGCAATGCGGTTGGTATGGTCAAGTAAATGTTTGTAAAACCCAATGATCTCATTGAATATCATTCTACGGGCTGTTCTCAGCTCTAATTTATATACATAAAAGAAAAAAAAATGATGGAACGCTTTATGCAAGTGGTGGCTCTCCTTCGTCAGAGCTTTTTTACACAGCCTTGTTGGCAAATCCGATCTGGGGAGTGGAGGAACCGTCATCCTTGAAGACAACAAAGGCGGCCTTGAGGGCAATATCACCAAAGATGGAGAAGCCAATGTCGGTGTCGGGCTGGATGCCACCGTAGCACTGGGTCTCGGCAGAGTCGACAGCAGCGTAGTTGACGTAGTCGCCGGGGATGGTGATGGTGGTGCCGCTGATGACAAAGTTGAAGTCGGGCAGATCGGCATCACAGTCGAAGAGGTAGCCACCGTACGAGTTGGAGTACGTGGCACCGGAGACGGAGGCGTAGTAGGTCTCGCAAACGTCCGAAGGGAGGAAAGCCAGAGTCGTACCAGTGTCAGCAATACCGGTAAGAGTGGTCGTGGTGGTGGAAGAGCCGGTGCCAGCGCGGGCGACCTTCTCGTCACGGCCGAAAAGACCAGAGAGGGCCTCAGCGAGCTCACCGAGGTCGCCACCGAAGCCAGAGTCAGAGTCCTCGCCACCGAAACCACCACGGCCACCGCCGCTGGAGCTTCCAGGACCGCCACCGAATCCGGAGCCGGGACCAGAGCTGGCTGAGCCGCTGCTGCTGGGGGATGCGGGGGAAGCGGAAGTAGAAGCAACGTAGGACTGAGTCTTGCTTGTCGTAGCCTGGGCAGCAGCAGAAGAGGTGGCAGTGCTGGTGGTGCTGCCGCTGGAGCTGGCGTCACCAACCGACCAGCTGTCGGCGGTGAAGCTCCAGAATCCATCGCTGGAATCGACATCGGTGTAGGCGATTTCACCAGTGTAGAGAGAGTCGTCGATCCAACCAAAGTTGTAGGTTCCGGGTTCGCCGTTCTTCAGGTCAGCGGTCCAGAGGCTGGAGTCGAGAGTGTCCCGGATGTTGTCGAAGAAAGTCTTCTGGGCGGTAGGAGAGACGGTGTTCAGAGTGCTGAAGGCAAGACCGAGAAGACCATCGTTGTTCTGGTCCTCAGTGAAAGAGTCGGAAACGGTCTCGGCAATCTCAACAGCCTGGGCGTCGAAAGAGACACCACCGACCTCAACAACATCAGTGTAGACGGTTCCAGAGCTGGTCGATCCATCACCATAGCTAATATCCCAGGTCTCACCAGAGAGCTCGGTCGAAGTGCTGCTGTCGTCGGGGGTGTAGATGCTCTGGCCAGAAACATCGCTGCTCTGAGTCTCGGACGAGAACACCCAAAGGTCGGAGGAACCAGAGTCAAAGTCCAGGTTCAGAACCTGAGCAGGAGTACCAATCGACACGGGAGTGAGGTACTCGATATCAGACTGCTCGGGAGTGGTGACAGCGGAACCGTTGGTGCGCTTGCCAATGGACAAGGCGAGTCTCTCGGCCCTGAAGGACTTGATGGTTTCAAGAAGCTCATCGGAGGGGGTCTTGCCAAACTTGAGCAGAGCCTTGGCGACGGCCGAGGGACCGTGGCGGACGTGGTTCACGGCGCGCACCTGGTTGACAGTGAAGCCGGCCTTGCGGTGTCCGGGAAGAGAGCTGGCGGGAGCGGCAACAGCTCCAGCGGCCAGGGCCGCGGTCAGAAGAACGGATGAAACCATGACTGTGACAGACGGGACGATCGTGGAGAAGGTTTGTTTGGATAGGTTTGTTTAATGAGAGTGGAAGTGCCGGCACTCCCTGGCACTGACGAGACAAGATATCAAAAAAGGCGAGGGAAGTCGGACGAGAAGAGAAAAGGTCTATTGTTAAGGAGTGATGACCTGATGGATAATAAAAAAAAAACTCTCGACAGCAAATATTCAAGAGTATAGAACTGAGAAGAACTGACGTAGAGGAATAGCCAGAACGAAAAACAAAAAAACCTACCAGCGGAGGCGCGGCGGCCAAGGAGTATTCATATGGATCGGCAGCATCACTTACCTGGGCGCGCGCAATTGAGCGGCGTGGAAAGCTTTGTTCACTGGTTGCATCGTTGCGGAGGGCGTCTCCATTCTTCTCCATTCCACCAACACCAGACCAGGACCTTGGACCTGACGACTGACTGACGAGGATGAGGTTCCGGCCAAAGGGGGCATGGGTTGCACCTAGGGTGACCCGTCCACGCCGTCCTCTGGTGCAGAGAATGCAGGGTTCTGGTCGAGATGCATGGAGACGGACCAAGGCGTGCTAAGGTGTGGAAATCGAAAGTGGATGTGCTTTGGTGTGCTTGGCAGCCGCCAGCGACCCTCTACCTATCAATCTCTTGGGTCGGGTGGCATAGGTGGGAATAGGGAAAAAAGGAAAGAAAGAGTAAGAAAAATCCATCAAAATGAGCCTCACATGGATCTTCACGATCGCCGCAAATAGACGGGTGTCGTCAATTGATTGAGTGATCCCTGCTCGGCGGACATTAGCCTCGTTTCAAAATGTGCGCAGCCCAGATTGTCGACCAATGCCAGCCATTGACTCGTGAAACACGCAGAAGAGCAGTGGCGCGTCCACGTCTGTCAAGTTTGTGCTGGTGCAGCTACAGGCCGTTTTTGGCCGTTTTTAGGGGGTGCTCATGGGGCTTTGTTGCCTTGTAACCTGGCATTTTGGCATCCCATCAATGCCATCATCGTCATCAGATGACCGAGCCACCGTTTTGCAAGAGCAATTGTACTATTCACGGAATGTAATGGTCCAGAGTGCATCCCAATTGCGCCGACTCTTCCGCAGGTCTGTCCACCCACCTGGCCACGCGGTATGCTGCCTCAGGTTTTTGACCATTTGGGAGGTTTGCGCAATCAGTCTCGACAGACTTCAGACTTTTGCGACAAAATCGGGTCTTTGAGGGCGAATTTCGAGAAGAAAAGACTCCGTTTCGGGGCTAGTAATGGAGACTGGCTGCGCAATTAAGGGGTGGGCTGACCTGGTTAGTGATTAAAGTTCGAGGACCAATGAATATGCCGCGTTAGTATACTGGTGTTACCAGACTGGGACTCAAGTTGCCCTCGGCTCTCTCTCTACAGATTACTCTTCTCTACTTACTGTGAGTAATAGTCCATACGTAGTGTGTGTACATTGTGAGCAGACCGCAAAAGCACCAGTCATAATCATGATCCGGGTCATCCCCCTCAATTGCCAAGCCGGCACGCATCTTGCGAGCTCCCCAAGTCAAGCTTTGGCGCCTCTCATGCCGGCAGTAGAAGCCCAGTTGCCAAGCTGAGATCTTTGTCTGCTGCTCGCCTGTCACTTCGTGATCAAGCATATCCCACATAAAAAAAGCGTTGCCGCTGATTAGACCCCGTATTGCCAAGACATGAAATTAATGTCTTTAAGAGAGATGCAGCATACACGAGCAGGCAATTCCTGGTTCGCTCCATAATATAACATTACTACTACAGATTGTTAACTTTCTCCCCTGAAAGCCAAATCCATTGCTTCTGCAAGGGCGCCAAAGGGTGCTCAGTGAGTGCAGTTCGCGGTCGGTTCGCCAAGATGTTGGAAAAAATCTTGATTGACAAAGAGTCGAGAATAGTTGACCGGCTGACCGTTCGGCGAGGCTAGCTTGCAAATACCGACTCATAAACGCCCGCCGCCACACGTCGACAATCCTTCCGCTCCCGACGGTATAGTGCATATACTAAAGTCTAGCATCTTTGCACATCCTCATCATCGGGTCCCGTTTATTTTGTCTCTGTAGTAAACTTTACCATGTCTACTCTATCTTATTTGTCAATCTCTTTGATCCAGTCAAGATCTCAATTCTCGATCTCGAATTTTCAATGGCTGATAGATGCGACTTCCAAGTGCATGTGATAAAGTGATTGTCGTCGGTTGAAACCAGCTGAGCAATATAGTCGAGCCATCAAGTCTGCCGGCTAATGCGTCGGATACGTGTTGACCGCCGGTATCTATTTTCGTCAGAGTTCGAACCTCTACCAAATTCAGCACATCTCTCAAACAGAAAAAAGCCGAGCCACCATCAAAGAACCTCCAAGAATACACAAGTCATGGGATGGATGCTACTAGGAAAAAATTGCCGCCCGTCGAAGCCACGATTTCGTATCCCGTTTTTCTGGGTGACGATAGATGCCGTCGTACGCCCCCACATAATTCATGCATTAAGGCAGACGCCAGGGCGCCTAAGCGACGCCATGTCTCTTTTTTTCCAGCGCCCCGCACACACTCAGCAAGACAGCCCAGCAGCCCAGTTGCGCCGTAACAAGCACAAAGCTGCACAAAACGGAATCGCGTCAACAAATTCGCGTCTCCGACAAAGTCGATTCGGCGGCACTCTAACCGCAACAGCAAAATTCTCCTCGCACTCTTTGCCTGCGTTCCAGACCCCGTCCAACGGAGGCCCCCCTTCCTGGACGACCGGGCACTACGGTTAACCACCCCTGGTAACGTACGCATACTACATCAGCAGAGCCTCAACGTGGGAATCCCGGAGCGAAGCGGCGCAAGGAAGGTGCCCCACGCCACCTTCAAATCAACCCCAGACAAAGGATCGAGCGGGGAGCCTCTTTTTCCCATTCCTGCTTGCTTGCTTGCTTGCTTGTGCTATTCCCATATCCGGAACCCGGCAATTAAGGGAAGGCTCGAGAGGGGACCTGAAGCTAAGCCTCTCGGAACCAAGAGGGAAAAAGGACTGAGCCAAACAAGTCACGAGAAAGCCCAACAGAATGTCAAATCAGAGGCCTCTCTCCGCCATGGGCGGCGCTGCTGGCCTGGCTGGAGGAGCCAGAGAAAAGACGTATTTTGAAATGCAGAGAGAGGCTCTCATTGGCGAGATCGCCATGGTATGTTCTTGTCGTCCGTCCGTCTTCTTTTGCTATGCAGAGCCATGACGCATGGTTTTGCATAAGTGAGCGAGAGAAAAGTATGCGGTGAAGGCTGATGAGTCCCGTGATTGTTATTTTCCCTCTTCACAGAGCTTCGAACATGTACTCGCCAATATCAATAAACTGAACCGAAACCTCGAGGCTGTGATTGCTGTATGTTGATCTTTCTCTGTTTCACTCCTACTACCCTTTCGGTGGACTGCCCGCCAAAAGCACTTGTGTGGCGGTCAGCTTAGTCGCCTATCCTGACTTGAACCGCAAAGCGACTGACTTGACGTACCCCAAACAGGTCGGAAATGAGTTCTCGTCTGTAGAGGCTCTCTGGTCCCAGTTTGAAAACGTCATGGCCAAGGAACCAGAGGAAGAAGGCAACAAGACGGATGCCGGTGCAGAGGGCGAGGGTGACGACACGCCCAAGAAGGAAGACTAGAGAAACTTGAGCAGATATCGTCACGAAGTCACTACACGCGTGTTCATCATTGCATAAAGACCGTAAATCAGCGTGTCTGTCGATGCCAGCGCGGACTGTTGCCTTTGGGGCTCGGGTTCAGACGGCACTTTGGAGGCCACTATAAACGGCGTAAACATCAAATGCAGCAACTGTGTCGCGGACGGCCGGAGCCCAATTTACCAAAGCCACGGAGATCAAGAGACCAGGGCTGGATGTGACCACTAAATGATGGTTGTTAGCAGATGATGCGACTGTGGGGAGATCAAGCGCAGATGTTCAGAGACTGATTCTCTAACCGTTATAAAGTCAACGAGAATACCAATAAACAGCACGATCAAGAAGCCAGCATATCGAACCAGCGCAGTGTACTATTCATTCTCGGAGGTTGTCTGGGTGAGGCGTTAGAGATACTCTATAGAATGAATAAGACAGATTGACTTCTCCTTTCAAGAAAGGGAATAATCTGTCCTGTTACAACATAGCTTCATGGGCTTATCACGCTCGTCTTCGGTATACTGCGCAAGTCAAAAAGGCAACTAAGACGGGTAGATATGATTATATTCACATGAGTGAGAAGCGGTGGCTGCCGGATGAGGGTTCAGATGTGATATAGATATTAGTGACTGCCATATCAAACAAAAATTCCTTATGGTCAATACGACAGAACAGAGATCTGTTGAGACATTTGAAACGGGGTTGCCAATAAGCATCTATTCCTAAACGTAGGCGCCTACACCTTGAGGTAGCAAATCATATCAAGACACAGAGCAATGAGATCACGATGTAAGAATTATTGGATCATAATTGACGAAGAATGTGATTTATTTCCTATCCCGGACGAAGATGCTTGACGTCAAAAGCAAAAGAGAAACAACGCAACGAGTCCCAACACCAGGCGATCAATACAACAAAAAGAAACGTTCCCCCTAATACATGTGGTTTCCAGTGACACAAGGCTCCTGCTTTTGGCGCCTCTGATGGATGAAATGAGAAAAATGAAAGTAGGGACACTTTGTATATCCTGCTCCGATCCCTCCTCGCATTAAAATGCTGCACATACAATATGAATGAAAACTGTTTATCAACAGCCCCCGTCCAACTCATTATCGTAGACCCTCCCTGGACGATAGCAGGATAGCACAAAAAACGCCCGCTCATCAAGGTCTATATGCGAGACGAGATCCTGTCTTGACTCTCGCGGTCATGATTTTGTGACGAATGCAAGTGTGCTTCCTCGTAATATCTTTCCGGGGTCGTAAAAGAAACAAAGGAATCGTGTGAGAAAAATATCATGCTGAATAGGTCATTCAATACTGGGTATAACCATCCCCTGCCGTCCCTCGTGGTGTGGCTGATCCGTTCTTCATCATGACTGCTTCGTCAATCGTTAATGAAAGCGCACATCTAGAGATGAATGCAGTTCCTCTTCTTCTTCTTAAAAGGTCGAATTTGGGAGACGCTATTCTTCTTTTCGTGCGACGGTTTTGATGATGTGTTGTTGTCAGCGGCGGCCATGGCTGCCTCGAGGTTGCGTCGGTCGTTACCGACGACAGTGATGATAGCCTGATCGAAGATCTCGTCGACGCCCCTCATCTCCTTACTGCTGCACTCCATGTACTGAGCACCCATTTTCCTGGCAACGGTCATGCCCTGCTCAGCAGTGACTGGGGTGAGGCCTTGGGTCTTGAGCATCTCAATACAGGTCTTTTTGTGGCGCAGATCTGACTTCAACCCCACGAGAATGAGGGGCGTGTAGGGGCAAAAGTGGAGGACTTCTGGGTACCACTAATACGATAAGACGGTTAGTGCACTGTGCCTGAGCGTTTGGCCTTTACGTAAGAGTCGCAAAGGCGGGGGGTTGGGAGCGAGAAGCTGAGTTGCCTTGGTGTAGACACTTCCGTTCCTGGGCTACGTACCTTGTCCATGACGTTTTCGAGTGAGTTGGGACAGTCAATGGCGAAACACACGAAGATGAGGTCTGTCTCTGGGTACGAAAGTGGTCGCAGTCTGTCGTACTCCTCCTGGCCGGCAGTATCCCACAGCGCAAGTTCTACGGTCTTACCGCTGGGGGGATGCGTCGGATATGTGATGTAGTTTTCAAAGACTGTTGGTACGTATTTCTGGGCGCGCAAATATTAGCATTGGATTCGGGTCTCGTAGTCGCGAGTTGCGCATATCGCGACAGACCCTTGTCGCAAATCTTCGTCTTCGCGACCAACGGATGTGGGCGCGAAAGGTCGCGTCGAACAAGTAATGAAAAAGAGCATACCTCTGGAAAGTAACCTTGGCTGTAGCTGATCAACAGACACGTCTTGCCGCAGCCGCCATCGCCGACGACGACAATCTTCTTGGAGTAGGCTGGTGCTTCTGTCGTGTGCGTCCCCGACGATTCTCTACCTGTCGAGCTGCTCATGACTGTGCTGACCGTTCCAACCGTTCCTTCGCTGGACCGCGTGTTGCGATCCGATGTGCGCCCGCTCGTCGTCGGCCTGCGGGGAATGTCGTGCTTCTCGTTGTGGCCGTAGTAGGAATTGCGATTCTGATAATACGCCATGGTTGGCGGGCGAACAAGGGCTGGCTGATCGATGGATACAGGTGCGAGCAATGGACGGAATGCGGTTGGCTGCTCTGGCTTTGGCGTGGGATGGAGAGATATGCTTGTAAAATGGAGCTGGCCGCGCGTGTCGCAGAGGTGTGTTCACCGCTTGGAATGAGAAGTGTAACGTTTGCAGCAGAGACGCAGGTTGAGTTGTGCTTTTTGGCGGAGCGATGGAAAAATGTGTGGTATGGAAATTTTTCTTGTCCAAAAAGTCGATGAAGTGATGGGAAAGGTTGAAGCGGAAAAAAAGGGAAAGAGGATCGAGATCTCGTGTTTACAAAGGCAATATCGGTGGAATATGGATGCTTGCTTTCCCTCCCGCAGCGTCTGTTCTGGTTGGCGGCCTGCTGTCATGCGCGAGCCTGCTGTGGTTGGCCAGGTAACCCTTGTGTGGTCTGGCAGCATGGGTTCTGGAGCCTGGACTTGCTGGAGCTCTCAGGTACCCATTCCACGTTGTCATTGATGGGCGTGCACTCGGCTGACCCCGCGTTGATTGGGTGCCCTAGCAGCTTACCTACGTAGAAACCGGCTGAACCCCCCGCCAACAAACTGAGCTTACCTTGGATTACCTTGGGACCTTGCACGGCACCTCAATAGTGCCCATCTGCAAACTGGCCACAATGTGTCCTTGCTCTCGAAGAAAGGCCTTGGAATACGTAGTTGAAGAGTCCACTGTATTAGCGACCGATACTGCCGAATCTTCTAAAGATGAATCTGGAACTCTAAATTCTATGAATGACGAAAGTCCTCGATTACCAAGGCACTAGACTGCGGTGCCTACCAGAGAGCCCACCAAAAAACCAAGGTAATCTATTACCAGCCACCTATAATTCTGTCATTTGGGTCATCTGGAGCCTAGAGCCCCCTAGAGCCCCTCCACCAAGCCTTCGCCAGCTGGCTTTGGGCGTGGGTACTGGGCTGAGCGTGTGCATTGGAAACGGCAGTGCGAACACGCTGGACCGCGTCGAATTGCCAGCTAGCAACTAGCAACGGTAGCCTGTGCTCAACCCAAGCTGAACCGTGCACGTGAGCCAGACGCGCACACCAGAATTCACGTCAAGCAGAAAAAAATTACCTAAGACATCTGAAAATTCTCTGCCCTCAGTAGCGCGACCAGACGCGAGCATTCATTCTGCCGACCTGAGTACCTACTTTTGCCATTCGCACCACCGTCACAACATTCTCCCCTTACCATCACACCAAACACCATCTTCTCCTTCACTTGTCAAGATGGACGATCAAGCTCCCTCCAAGTACATTACTCTCATCTCAGCTGATGAGTTCGAGTTTGTTGTCTTGCGAGAGGCAGCCATGATCAGCCCCATGATCAAGAGCATGTTGGAGATCCGGGGTAAGGACTGATTCCGTGCCTTGCTCTCTCAGGTTGGATGGTAGCTGAGTTGGAATCCTCTGTAGGTTCCGGCACTCTCCTCGAGGCACAGACAGGACGCTGTACCTTTCCAGAGATCAGGTAAGTTGTTGGACTTGGGACTCGTCCTGCTCCAGAGTCGCGCGCAAGCACTCAAATCCCTTTCATTCGACGATGCAAAACACGTTGCTTTCATCCTGGACAGACCCTGCCCTGTGCGTGGGACTGATTGACAGTCAACTACACTTGATCTGAGAACTTCCCGCAACCTCACCCAGCCTAGTCCGGCCAGTGCCACGACTTGCACAATCTGACAAACTTCTTAGTGGTCAAGTCCTCGAGAAGGTTGTTGAGTACTTCCACTACTGGTACAAGAATCGCGACCGAGAGGACGTCCCTGACATGGACATTCCCGTCGAGCTTTGTCTCGAGCTTCTCATGGCTGCAGACTACTTGCAGCTTGACAGTAAGAAAAACACCTAGCCCTTGCATCACGAGGCGCGCTGGACCCGGCTCACATTTACCAAAGAACCCACGTAATTCTACGAGTGTATGAAGTATGGCAGGCGTTTAGAGGGACCGCATTGGCATCAGTACCATCATGAGGTTGGATCACGGCGTTTTGGAGTTCATTTACCTGGCGCAACTCTGCAGAGTTCCTGCAGGTCAGAGGCATTATGCATCGCCACGGAGTCCTGAGACCATCGAGTCGCGAATACATGAGAATCTTAATTGGCAATCATTGACAATTTCTGCCTATCGAGTAAGTATGACTGACAAGTGCGCTGAACCAATCAAACCGCCATGATGCACCACGCCCCCATTCTAGCATATGCGAACAACCCTTTTTCTCCGTGGGTTAACTCGTCTATATCGGATGGAAGAAGGATATTGTCCCCCGTCACTCTGCGTTGCCTGCTTTCCCTATGGAGGCTATGCTTTTTAGGAGGGGATACATCTAAACCTAGGAAACTGTCATTGTTTTGGTACTTTATGTATCGCGACAGCCTATTATTCAAACTAAGCCTATTTCACTAAAATACCGTTTTGACAATCACTGAATATCATTGATCATGTGCCCATTTGCTGTTAAATGGCTATGCTCGTGACTGAACCGCGCTCTGCTCCGAGCGCAAGTTGCACGTACGTCATTGGCAGTATGGGGAAATGTCATGTCATGGTCGTAAGACGTGTCGATGAATGGAAATAGCTAAAGAGTCACTGGTGCACTTCAACAGTGTGCGGCCGCCAACTCTGTCTACTCGGTACGCGGTTCATATTGCCTAGCGCTTTAGAAGCTGTTACGGTTTCACTGTCAATTATCCCCTTTTTGAATTGACTTTTGACAAATTCCATGCGAAATTATCGCGGGTAGACTTTGACAGGAGACGAAGCTTATCAGCAGTGTCTTGCGCTTCAATCCACCCAAAGCCACCCTGGCAACCCAAGCGCCGCCGAGGCCTGGCAACCTGGCCGGACATAGCTTCTAAGGTGCGGCGCCATCCCCAAGAAGGGTGCGACTAGCGGAGAAAGGTGCGAAGCTCAGAACTCTATGTTGCAACAGCTGATTTTCCTTCATTGTTTTCTCAGTGTCCATTAATAGCATCACTCCAGTGTCTCTTTTTCAAATTGTCCCACTTCTTTACTCTCACAACAGACACTCCATCTCACGACGAGAGACTCACTCAATCGCATCGATTCAAGACACTATCACTACCACTGACACTACCACTACCGCAGCAAGGCAGGCAGCCGCAGAACCCGTCATCTTCTTACCATTTCCGGCTAGCGCTATCTCTGACCACCTATCACCGTCGTCGCTTTTGACGGGTCCGTCTCATCAATCAGCCGCATCTTATTCCCTTCCCCTTCCGTCTGGGTCCGGCACAAGTGCCACTTTCCTGCTGGATCCACACAAACAACCAGCGAACCGATCGTGGGACCCTCCCCAGCAATGTCGCGCGATACGGTCCTTCTCGGTGGAGCTGCCGACCCGCAAGCTGGTGCTGGTGCCGGTCCATCTTCTCGAAGGCATCGTCATCGTCAAGGGCCCTCGCGTTCCTCTACTGTCAGGGCTTCTTCGGTTGCCAGAACCAAGCTAGAGCCGAAGCTGGCCAGCCTGCCAGATGAATTATTGCGGCACATTTTCGAGGCTGTCGCCCTCAACTCTCGCTCGGATCTCTGTGCCGTGTCCCTCGTTAATAGGCTGTGGCACGAATTGGCCGATGAGATTCTCTACAAGAAGCTTGAGTTCAAGAACCCAGAGCATCACCTCGTTTTCAGTCAGTCCTTGAGTCGTCGCATGCGCCGCGGCTCTGCAATTCAAGATGTCAGCCTCGAGTACCCCACACATGAGCTGTCGCATCTCCGACTCGACGGCCACATACATGGTTCGCACTACCATCCAGCCAACTTTGAGGCGCTTTCCAGAACCATCAGCACCATGAGCAATCTGGAAAAGCTCGAGATTTCTGTTCCTGTAACACTTCTTAATGGAATAGGGGCACTGTTCAACGGGCCGTTTGACCTGGCTTGCCTCAAATCATGCACGCTCTTCTACCAGTGCCCGGACGACGCCTATTGGGACCTTCGCGAGAATATTCACATATTCTCGCATCCAACGCTGGAGACTCTGACTATTCGTCGAGCCAAGCTGGACTATCGGGGATTCGACTTTATCGAGAAACCACACGAAACATCGCTCCACACATTGCATCTCATTGAATGCGACATTAGCGACGATGGTTTGTCAGATGTTCTCGAATTTCCAGTAGGATTGAAGGAGTTTGTCATGACTCAACTCGAGGAGCCGGTGCCTGAGCTCGAGGAGAGCTCTGACAACATGAGCGACTACATCATGGCGCTCAAGTCCCAGGCGCACTCCATGGAGAGCATTATTATCGATCACCCGACCTTGACAGGCAGGAAACCTGCGAGAATGAGAAATTTCGAGGTACTCAAGACTCTGCATATGAACTGGGACTATCAGCTTTTCGGAAAGTCCTCCAAGAAACCGAGGCTCCACTCTGCAGGACTTGCGCCCGAGCTCGAAACGTTGCAGTTCACACATCCGCTCGGCACGGACGAGGAGGTGACTGAGCTCTTTGAATACACACTGCAAATGGCGCAGCATACGAACAAGAAGCTCAAGACTGTTGTGGTGGTGCAAGGCGACAACGGCGTGCCGAAAGAAATTGTCGCCGCCTGCAAAGCGGGAGGCATCAAGTTGGATATCATTGGGGCTTTTGAGGATTATGAGGAGGACGAAGGCATAGACGTGGGTTCGATCGCTGAGCTACGCCAAAACGGGGAGACAAATGGGGTATAGAACTGTACCTAGAATAAAGGACAGCAAGACATAGAAGTTGAAGATACCAAAAGTGGGTTGGCTCCGAGGGTTACTAGAATGTGTCGCCATACGGGACGCGACCCCAAGTTATCATAGTTGAATGAGTTCAAGGTTGAGACGAGTACAGGCCATAGAGCATCGGTACACGGCAATGATACAGAATAGACCCAATAAGGTAGACAAGTCTTTATTCATCCCAGTTTGCTTATGGTAAAATTGTCATTTTCTCCCAATTTCTTCTGGCTTCTCATCCTGAGCATGACGGCTTTCCCGTCGACACCCGGCCGCCAGCGGAGGGCGGTGTCCAGGGCCTCAACGCAATATCTCACGATCTCTTTGGCACTGAGACTCGCAACAAAGGAGGCATGACGACTACGTACGGTTCTCAGACTGCTTTTGACATGGCTATAATTTACCTATGACGACAAACGCATATTGAACCTAATGAAGATGACTATAGCATCTACCCCCTTTGGCTTCATGATCCACTGATCCTCCGCTTCATACTTGTTCCATTCCATTGACTTGAATACACATCCTGCCATGTTATCCCTGAGGATCCGTTTGTTTTTCCATAGGATGACAAGGTCATGCCTTTTAAGACCACCGAGGAAAACAGGCTCAAGTGAACGCGTCGGTCTGGTTCCGGGCCCAGCGGGACCTTCTCTGGCAACAGTCTTGGATGCGTCGACAGGCTTCCAGGTGGAAAGGCCGATGATTCCGGCGAAAGAACCCTCCATCGATAGCGCCGCCGTCGTGGCGATGGCAAATCCCTGGCCTATTCCTGCCAGGAATATTTTCTCGCGGTGAAGGATGGCCTCTTCCGCAGCGATGATCTTCTTGAGAATTGACACGCTCCATGACACACCCTTGAACTGTAAATGAAAGTCTTCCTGGGGATCTTTGATTTTTCGCATGTCGAACCATGTGTGTTCGAGGCAACCAAGCCTTTCAGAGCGACGGAGTGCTGGCCCGCTTGGGAAGACCCAGCGTACGGAGGGGAATTGAGCTTGCAAGGTCCGATCTCCATTCTCTTGAGGGGCCAAGGCGGCAGAGATCTCGCTTTCCAAGAGCTTACGGGAGCATTTGTCGGGGTTGCTGAAGTTTCCGTGAAGAAATATGATGGTGTGGGTGTGTTTATGACCAGGCAGCGGGCCAGAAACGTGAAGTTTTGGTGCCATAATGGCCTGGAGTATATCCATGATTAGAAATTCGAAATATAGTGTTGGGAGAAAGTGTTTTGGTGTTTGCCAGGGGTACAATTTGATGTACTTTGTTTGGGAGAGAAATAGTTTGATAAGCTTGGTATGGTTCTGTCCTTATATGGGACTTCAGCGTTTACTTATATGTCCTCTGTTACCTTTTTCTCTGAACCTTTCTCCGAAGAGCTGATTGTCAAATGGTGTGCTGACTGCCCACCAATGGATCTGATTCCGGTCCTTAGAGGTCATGCGACATAACACAATGCAGTCACAGACACCTAAAATGTGAATCGGCCCGAAAATATGCAATAATATGGTTCAAAAAAGGGTAAATGGCGAAAGCCTAAAGTTTCAATGACTTTACCCAGGACCCTCTCTCTCTTGCGGGACTTTTTGGAAGGCTTTTTGGGATCTCGGAGAAAGCAGATAACTCTGCAAACATCTATATTCAAAGGTAAAGCACTAATTTAGCTCCCGACTCCGGCCTCTACCAATCTAATATCTATAATCCTTTGTTGGGGGAGGGGGGGGGACTAAAAGCTGTTCCATGTGGGAGCCGTAATAGTCTCCAAATCCAAGGGTAAGCCCAGAAGTGCTGGCAATCTTCAAATCTTCAATCTTGTTTCTCCAAGTCTGTCGTATTCATTTAGAAACCCGCGATTTAGCTGGTTGTGTTTGCCTCCTCTGAAGCCCCACTGTCATGGATGTCTATTCGACCGGTACAAGTTCGATCATGGCCATTTTGTGCGTCGAATCTGCACATCCGTGGCCAGAGACATAGCATGATGGACATATGTCAAACTCTCCTAAGTTGCAATCGTGACAACCTGTGTGTATTGTCAGCCGTAGAACTGCACCATAAGGGAAATCAATAGCATACGCCAATAAACACCACTTCTTGCCGAAGTGTTGCAAACATTGCAATTATACTCGCTGAAGGACATCCCCATGTCCTTGGCCGTCGAGCTTGTGCCGGCCATGTGAAGTTGTAGTGTATGTTCTTTAGCATTGTTGCAACGTATACCACTCCTGTAACAACGGTGGCAAAGGACGAGATTGTCATCGTTACAATTGCAACAATCTGTAACAATAAATCTGGATTAGACATGACTGATACGTCAGGGTAGCAGTCTTGTAAGAGACTCACGATAATATCTTCCTTGTGTGATAGACTCTTCGCACTGACTGCAACACACATCATCCGCATCAGGACGCCATGTACAATCATCAAACAGAAAAGGTGTGTCACAACAATTAAGTGAACATAAGTGGGCCGTGAGAGTGTGTGTTTCATTGCCACAAGCGATTCCCCCTAGGTAGCATGCCTCACACAAGTCGTAGTTGGCGCACTTTGTACAGTCTAGGAGATGTCAGCTGCATTGTTACCGTCGGCGGAAGATGATACTTACGGAAGCATATGCCCTGGGAGACCAAAATACCGCATCCATCGCACTGGAATCGCGGACGAAGGCCGTCCTTCACTTGGTGTTTCTTGAGCCGGCCAAACTTAGATAAGACATATTTCCCCCTCCATATTTGCCATACTGGAGATCTCTTCTCATCCTGAAAATCGGAGCTGCAAGCTGCTTGTCTCAACGTGAGTTCGTGCTGCGAATTGCATCGAAAACCTGCAGAAAAACAACCTCGACACAAATCGTATTCATGGTCATCACAGTCGCAGCAGTCTGTTTCTGATATTAGCGGTACTCTTAGAGGTTTGCAGCTCGGGATTTACGCACGCCAAAAAGTCCCAGCAGTCACGGTCTCGCCACATTGATTGCACGTGACGAAACCTCCCAGAAGGCGAGGACACCTCAGATGTTGACCCTTATCGAAGAAGGCAGATAAAGCTTCAGTCATCCACCATGCACACTGATTTGCAGCAGAGCTAACAGCACTCTTCTCAACGACTTGTGCCGCCAACATGGCATGGTAAAATCCGACAGCCTCGGCTGGTGACACAGAAACCCAGGTCGTATGAGATTGAAGCACGGCGTGAGATAGGTCGGATCCAGGGACGATGCCCTGTGTCGTATCGTGAAGTGCCAGGGCTACTTCCCTGGTTTGTTCTGCGATTCCATCATCGAAAGCATTGAACGCGTCTCCTGGATGCTGGATCACTTCGTGGATGGCAGAACTGCCAGTCGGGACGTGGGCTGCCATGATGGTCACGTTTGTGACCTCAGCGGCAACCTGTTCAAGACCACACCCGACACCCAAGCCCACGACACCGGCAACTATGGGGATGATGAAATCACGTTTCTGAAGGGTATGCGGTTGAACGCCTCGCTTAATGAGCTCGGCCGTGATCAGTGCATTCTTTTTCTTTGCGACGTGTTTCCGTCGTATCGATATCGGCAGGACGGCTAGAGAGCCCCCAAAAGTGGGAATGGCAGCTCCTATACCTGCGCCAATGGACCAAGAGCAGGAAATTCCCTGTCGGAGTTTCACGACTTCCTGCTTAATGAGACGCTCGTTTGGGTATTCCTTCACGTCGGAAATACGCTGAGCGTATTCAAACTCGTCAAATGTGAAGAAATCGCTGATTGTCATTGTGTTGGAGAATGGAGAAATATACTATGATAGAAATTCAGAGGTACGGCTAGGACCAGGGAACGATATGAGTGTTTTATGCTGCCAACTTGTATGAATCCGTCCATGTATTATGAACAACATAATACCTCACAGTCAGCCTCGTCTCAGCAAGAAGAGTACTCAATCGTACTCAACCAAGTTTGTACTGCTAAACATAGCTCTCGAGACCTCCTAGTCGCTGTCCAATCACGAACTTGTGGCCGAGCCTAGCCAGGCCGGTGGCTATGCTCCTACGATTGGTACCTGAGTATGACTGGACGGACTGTATCTGTCCGATGAGCCTCTTTCCCCAAAATACCTTGAAAGATTCTAGATCCCCCGGGGAAAGTATCGATGCAATATCGATCAGAAAGTATAGTCGTGTGATTAATCCACGCTTTTCCAAAAGCTCCAAACCGCTGCGCGGCTAGAATGTTGTCACTTGAATGTGATGGTACGGTACAAGATAAGTGAGTCTGTCGAACAGAGCTGAGGCGAAGCACCCGTCTGCAGCATTGACATGGTCTTATCATTCTAGTCAAAGCTTATATTTCAGCTTTTCTAGGTAGTCCCAAAACATGGCTCATTCCAGTTCTGGGGTTTGAGCTCAACTGGGAGATAGTGGTTGGGTCCTCCATTAATGGCTTAGTGTGAACTCAGCTTCTCAGATGTAGGTTGGCCGGTTGCAGAAAATATGAAGTTGACCAAGCCACGTCGAGTGCGCCGGCCTCAAAACTGAGTGCAACGTCCCAAACTAACTACAAAAAAAAAAAAAAAAAAAAAAGACTGACAGCCTTGAAAGTGTTAGAGCGAAGCTATCCTACCCCAAAGAACGTATTGGTCCACGTCGCTCACGAAGCTGAATTTTGCATAGCCATGCGACGTTGTATTTTTGGATTAGTCTTCTTCACGGCACAGGAGCTGAAGTTGCAAGCCAAAGCGCCCAAAACGTTAGTCTGGTCACACAGCCCAGCTCGGCGCAAATATTGAAAGACAAATGCCACCTTGCGAAAAAAAGGCTCTCTTTTCAGCCCCAAAGATTTACAGCATGCAAGGGTGATAGTCTTAACATACATCCAATCGTTGTCGCAGAGATGGGTTGCAACGGTGAGCCACTCCACATATGACGAACATTTGAAAGAATCCGAATTCTGATAATTACTGCTTGAAATATGCAAAACACTTCCATATCCTACGGCTCACAGAGTGCCAAGACATGGGAGACTAGTGATTTATCATTAAATCTTGCTCCTGCTGGGGATAATGTCTTATATATGATGCAAGGAAAGATGACGCCACTGCATTATGCCGAAGACCATTTGTGCCTTGAGTCTAAAGTTCTGGCGGAAAGAAACGGCCATGAGTATATCTTTGCGCCCGTAGAATCTTCCATCGGCTTTCTCAGTGGATAATGGCGAAGCCTCAAACTAACATCGAAGAGTAACATCAGCAAGGCTGAAGTGTCCACAACAAAGGATATTCCGCTGTCGCTCTTCTTAAGGATCGCTAGAGTCTTAGGTTACAATGAAGTGGCCGCCGTTGGCCTGGAAAATACTGAGTAAGGCGCAGTCCCAAAAGTGAGTCGTGAAGCACCGTTAACATGAACGGCGTCGCTTTCAGAGGCGGACATACAGCTTGGGACCAGAGTCGGTATATCATGAGTAAACTATCCTCTAGTAATGGCGCATGGCTCTGGTTGAGACGCGCAACGCCAGATGTATCTGGCATATAATCGGGTCATCGAAATAGAGTGCGAATTTGATGCGACGTCCGTCACCAACGTCCTGACCCCAAGTCTCATTGGTCTCATCAAGTTCACTGTCGTTATATTTCTTTGGAGCCATCTTGTAGACACCACAGCCGTCCTTATCGCCGCGTGGTACCTCACCCGTAGGTATCAAGGAGGTTGCGAGCGCCTTGTATCTGTCAATCCAACGACCTTCTAGGTTGTGACCCATATTAGAGATCGTCATCCTCATCTTCAGGTGGGAGCTCTACTGCACTTAATACTGGCCTATCACCGCCAGGCCATGAGCCGTTGCCGTTGGAAGCAGCCTGGCTCAACGGCCAGGAAGAGAGCTTGAAATCAACGCCGCCGGCCTTGAAAGCATTTGGTATTCCACGCTTGTGATAGGCATCGATAGGGTCGATGTCATCGCAGGTGACTAGTCTGAGACAAGGATACTGTTTGGCAGAAGCTGCCTCGGCGAGCCCTAAAAGCCCTGCCACGATTCGGCGTTCAGACGCCAAGGTCAATATGGAATCTTTGATGACCAGAGACTCGAGTGAGGTAGGTAAGAGGCTCCCCCACAGGCTGGTGCCCTCGGGGGTGTCGTATAGATGGTCGTATATGACATTTGCACTGACGAGCAAGTGCTTCAGCTTGAAATCATAGAGGGAAGTCGAACATCCTTCTGGGAGATTGCGACCAACAGAAATATTGCGCCACTTGTAGTCAGTCAACTGAAGGTGAAGCATGGCAAGCGAAGCTCGATGTTTCTGAAGGCAGTCAACTGCATCGGAAGGCTCAAAAGGGTCGTTGATCTCAAGGGAACTATAATCGGAGAAAGAGGTTGGCGGTGTCGATTCATAGATGAAGTTTTCCAAAGCTCGAATGCTGGATAAGATCGTAGAGAGCGCTACCTTGTCGAATCTGCTCCGTGTAATCCGCAGGGTTTTGAGATTGGCCAACGACTGCGGCGGAATCCTGGGATTATCGCTGGCGGCGAACATGTGAAGATGAAGCTCCTGGAGATGATCGGGTGCAATCCATTCGAGAACATCTGGGGCCAAAGTGCGAAAATCATTGAGATGCTTGAAATTTTCTCTGTCGTTTACAATACTGATTCTGCGAATTTGAGGCCTTGGTGGGATAGTATGAGAGGAGGCTATGGAATGAGTACGTCTACGTTGAAATAATGACTGCGAATTGAGAAAGCAATTTTTGAAGCTGATTTCCTTGAGCTCTGGGAGCTGCAAGAAAATCATCTGAACGAGCTCTCGCAAAGACTCCGAGTTAACGTGGTGGTTCCCCTGCCAGGCATGGCGAGACCGCGATTGGGACTCATCACCGTAGTCTTCCATCTCCGAGGCATCCATCTCCAAATGGGCGGCAACGACTCGAGCGGCAGTCAAAGCTTGCTCTGGGTCAACGAAGAACATGATCTTGGGGTCGATATGAAGTCTTTTCACCATCGAAGCAAGATCGGGCCGGCGGGAAATGGTGCGTAGGAAGTTTGCGAGTCTGTCCGGCCAAGTGTAATACATCGTGTGCCAGGAATCGCTATAGCAAGGCCCAAACTCATGGTACAAGACGCTCTGAGCATATGGCAGTATATGCCGAGATGTCAAGCAGAGTGAGATCAGCGCATGTCGGTGCAGGGAATACCATGATGGCTCAGTCGGCTGCTGTCCATCGCCATTCAAGTATGCATCGGAAGATTGGTCCCGGCAGTGCACACAAAACTCCCCAAAGACAGCATTCAGGATTTCGGGTGGGAGCCGGGTGAGATGCGGCTCCATGGCAGATATAAACAGTGGCAGCGAGCAACTTTCACCGTGTCTTTGGGCTTTTCTATTTTGTTTGTTGACAGGTCGGAAGGTGATTCCAAGGCTGGGAATTGGAACACGCCAAGTTTTGTGTTCTTTGGCCGCAACTACGCAGTAAAGGGCCACTAACTTACAGACTACAGGGAGTGTCCACTCGGCGACCTGCGCTATAGTAGCAGCCTAAGCTGTAGTGTAGTAACCTTAGCTTATTCCACACCGCCGCAGGACGGAGAAGGAACAAACGAGAGTACTGGTGAAGCTATGTCCTCACTCTATCATCGATTGAGGTACAGGGAAGAAGGGTCCGGTGCTGTCCAATATTGACCCAGCCGTCCTCTCTTTTCAAACGTGTTCAGTCCGATCCGCGGGGGAAAATCTGCTCTTCACGAAATGAAAATAAGAGTAGAGACCTTGACATAGCCCGAGCTTGGCGGCCAGCTTCAGTTTTGGGAGACTGCCGAGTATGATGATGAACGATATCTCGATCGATGAAAGGAAGCTCCCAGTGCCGTACGTAACAAAACTATCATTCACAGCCTGGTATGGATCAACCTCCTCGGTACTTGTGCTGAAGCTATTCCTTGCCACAAACGCTCTTGCAATGGCTAAACCCATTGAAATGAGAGATCCAGTCATAAAGAATATGAGACCAATCTTCTTCCGCGTTGCTAGGTTGAGTTTCCAGATGAAGAAGACTGGGAAAAAGCTTAGGATAAAGTCGGACAATGCGTATATAACTGTAAATCTTCAGTAAGTAACCGGGGAGAACGGTCTTCCGCCTTACGGTGTGCGTAGTCATGTATAGATGGGTTGATACTTTTTTTCTGCGTGATCTTCTGAGAGAATAGGGGGAAACGAAACTGAAAAAGGAAGAAACGAAGCCATCTCGCAAATAACTCACTTACTCATTTGGGTGAAGATAAGTATGTTCTGCGGCCGAACTGGAAGCTCCCATTGCTTTTCAATACGAGAGTCCCAGGTGGCTTGGAGGGGGCTGATCTGAACAAAGGAGTATACGAAGTTGAAAGTACCAAGTACAGCCAAGACTATAACGTGAAGGATGACTAGTTGTTTGAACCATCGGCGAATCCCAAAAATTTGTACAAGGAAGATGGCAATCGAAATTCTGGAGAAGACATTGGCAAACGTATTGAACGGAATTGACCACCAAGACCATTTGTACAAATTGACAATTTGCTCAGTAATCACAGGGTAGAACGTGATTGAGTATCCCAGGCCAGAGATGCATGTCAGGGTCAGGAAGATCTGAAACACTATCTGACCACTTAGTCCCAAGAGCATGATCCAGTCGTCGATAGAAATTGACTGGTTGAACTTGGGCCGTAAGTAGAAGCGCAAAGCAACAGCGAGGATAGCAAAGCTGTCAGCGGCCATGTCACTCCGATAATAAGCCGAGCGCTTGGGGAGAGCTCATCGTAAAAGTATGGCGCCGGCGGGTGTGAGACATTATCCATGATAAAAGAAGTCTTCGTATGTTTTGGTCGGTCCTTAAGAACAGAACAGAGAACCGATGTCAATTGGGAAGTGGCCAGTCGGTTTTAGATTTTGCGAAACCGGAAGAAGCAACGACAGTGAGATTTGAAAAGCACCGAGACTTGGGGAAGGGGTGCAAGACCCAAGGAATGGAAAGGCGTGGAAGTTTGGGGGCTTTTCAGAAGTACAGTGACATCAGCCTGCATACACTGCAACGCCCAAGTGATAAGGCTGAGCTCATAGAAAATAGAATGCTTTTTGTTTATTATCCACGTACATATTTATATAAGGCACGTACGCGAGGCAGATGCCATCCAAGTATCGAACATACGGCGGCGGACAATGTGTCATCAACGACAAGTAAGCTGTAATGATAATATAATAAGATGTGCTGAGATCCCTGACCAGGTGACTGAATTACTTGATACTCCGCGCGATATGCTGCTTCTAAGATGCCATTGAGAACCAATACGTGGGGGGAATACAAGAGAACTGTTTCATGGATCGCTTCAGAGGGTCCAGGCAGATGTGACTAAAATGTATCGCACTAACTCAGAGCTATACAGCGACTTCTCAGAATTATTTTCGTTCAGGCGTTCCCGTCCTGTCGGCTGTGTGACGAAGTATCTATTAATAGAACTGATATTCTCAAGGCTACTTGCTGCCCCGCTTCCCCGAATCCATGATGGACCATTTCATGATCAGTACAGAACAGCCACGTTCTCAAATCGAATTGAAGAAGAGCCTTGCTTTGGCCGTTTTAGAGAACTTAGAGCACAGATTGTCGCACAAATAGTCACACAAACTATCGCATAATGGTGAGATAATCGTAATCAGCCCTTAAAATGCCCAGCGTTCCTGACGGAAAGCCCACAATGACATATAGCAGGGTGAGCTACATATCACTATGTCACAAGAAACAGAATAGCCCATTTTCGCTAGGAGGAAAAATCCTTTGGCCGCCGGATCGGTACTCGGGGGAGCGAAGACTAGTGAATCCCCAGTATTGTATGTTTTTTCTTATCTTTTCAGTTTTCGGTAGATTTGCGGTGTCTGGCGAATTGACGGCTGTAGATGCACGTCACATTGTATCGGAGTCATCAAGTCCATAAGGGCTGTGAACTAACGTTGTGATGAGTCAACGTTGAAACTGGTCGGTCGTGTACAGGGGCAAAGAATTCCAATGATAATAATAGTTAACAATAATAATAGAAGGCAAACCAATCATGATGCATTGTGGTCACTTGTTTATTATTCTTTAGGTTAGGACACCTTTTGACCTATCAACTTATTTCAAACTCTCTGGAACTTATTTAAGAGACTAAAAGCTATAGTATGTATGTCAAGGGCTCTAGTATGTCTCCATATATCCTTAGTGGAATTAATTTTGAGTGATCTACAGATTACTCCTTGTAGTACTGATATGGATGAAAATAGCGTGTATATAGTACACGAGGGACCATTCTATGGACTTTTGACCTGATAAATAGCCATTGCCTGCCAGTCCAAAAGAATTGTGCGGAGACATTTGTTGTTACGACTTCCATGTCATGACTCTCAATCTCAAAGTGCTGGTAAAATGTCATCAGTACTAGCCTGGCACCAGTCGCGCGGACTGACCTTAGCTCCCCGCCAACTCTATTAGTCGAGAATGCGGAAACAGAACTGTGCTTTACTTCCCGCACCTGCGGTCAACCGCGCGGAAAGAACATCTCAAGCTGTTCGCTAGCTAAACTAGCCTTGCTGAATATCGACAAGTGCTCACCAGCGTTTCTACGCCACCGCGGATGGAATTCCGCATTGATCTAGTCCATATTCAGTGAAAAGGCGTTATACAGATGTCCAATCTGCAGTAATTTACAATGGGCTACCTCAGAGAACAATTTTCAGTCAGCTCACTGAGTGCGCAATTCAAGTCAAAGCATCACCGAGACTATGACTCCAAAAGTAAGTTTTACACCGAGATGCCCATAGAAACAGACCAAGATTGCCACTTGGCCGAGAGCTCCGAATAACCTTGTTTTGAAACCAAGACAACCCCAGTCTTTCTGCACAAACAGATCCATGTTTTCAGCTTCCGTATCACCCAAGCAATGGGCAGCTGCTAGACCCTTCCCAAACAAGGAATACGATGATCCACTACCACGTGCTTGGCCGTCAACGATCTTCCTTTGGTGCCGGCGGCCCGTAAAAGGAGGTCTATTCACCGGCTGTCCACAACGGCGCTGTCAAAGTCTGCCAAGCTATGGAAAGACCATCTTCCATTCGCAGCAGCTGGGCGTCTTTCTGCGCTACCACGACTTGGATTGAGCCGCAATTTCGGAGTAGTTACTTTCCACCCTGCAAGGCACCGTTTGCGCGTGTCATGTCCACGAGGTGCGCCCCTTCTAGACTGTGGACCCTAGAAGGCTTCGATACCTATCTGGAAGGGTATTTGATCTGCCTATGTGGTCAAGCTTGACGATCTCACAGAGGCCGGACTCTCTAGTCTATCAGATCTTCCAGCCTTGTGAGAGCGCCATGCTGGAACGAACCCTGCTAGCCTTCCATCAATGGCCGCCGTCCGACTTGTCAACGCAGTGGTGATCCAGACACTCGGCTCAGGGTTGATCGTCCGGGAACACATAGGTGGTCGTCCGGCCAAGCATTAATGATTTAGTCGCGAGCTGAGCTCTCAATCAATGTCGATCAGACAAGTCCCTCCCTCGTTAGCTCTTCACGAGCACCTCTCATTCGCCTGACGGAGCTAGATGTCGCATATATAGTACTGTGTATGTCCTTTTCAGAGCTTTGCAAATTTTTCCGAGTGTGGAAATTCTCAGCTCGATAATCATATTATGATTGAGTAGCCGCCGACGCTCGTTTTTGTATTTTCTTTCCACCACTTGTGCATCAACCGGAAACCCGGAAGTCAATCCTTTATTATGGCTACCGATACTCGAGGCCCGCAGATCGCTGCGATTACGTATGTGTTTTTGATCTTGTCTACTATCGCCACACTCCTCCGAGTATACTGCCGTGGTCGGGTGATCAAGGCATTTGCCATGGATGATTGGCTCGCCGTCGTTGCTCAGGTAGGTTTCGGATCCGATCTCTCTATGTCGACCATGCTTTGCTCACGCCCAACAGATCTTCTTTATCGTCTTCTGTGCCTATGAAATAGCCGGATATGTCTATGGAACCGGACAGCACGTTGCGGATCTTTCCATCGAGAATCGGGTCAAGGCTATGCAGGTAAGCCACGGGACAGAAGCTGAATGTAAATGCCAGACTCTAACAAGTCATAGATGTGGTGGACCTGTGAACCCCTTTACGTCCTATGCAATATGTCCATCAAAGCCAGTATTGCCATCTTTTTGCTACGAATCTGCGTATCCAAGGTCCACAAGATCATCATCTGGATAGTCATCGGCGTCACTGAGCTTTACAGCTTCGCCTTCTTCATGCTCTTCGTCCTGCAATGCCGTCCAACCGCCCTGTTCTGGCTTCGATTTGGCGACTCGCCTCCCGAGGGAATGTGTCTGGATACCTCCGTGGTCACCAATGTCTTCTATGGTTACTCTGCCATCAGCTGTGTGACCGATTGGACATACAGTATCCTGCCAATTTTCCTCGTATGGTCGCTGCAGATGAATAGAAAGGTCAAGATCTCGGTTGCCGCCATTCTTGCAGCTGGTGTCATGTAAGACGACCCCTCATTGGCCACTTGTGCAGATTGCTAACAGATATTCCCATACAGTGCCTCGAGTGCGACTATCGTACGATTCCCTTATCTCCACTTTTTGAACGACGTCGACGATTTCCTCTACTCTACTTCGGATATCGCCATGTGGTCCACCATTGAGACGGGTCTGGGCATCACCGCCGCAGGAGTGGCAACCCTCCGCCCGCTCATGAAGACCTTCTTCGGCGGCTCCTCGGCGCGCGGCAACGGCACCTCGGCCCGCCAGTGGCACAGAACCGGCAGCGGCCACCCGTCCAACAACCGCGAGGACGCCTTTGACATGCACGACCGCGGCAACAAGGACGTGGGCGTCACCACCGTCATCGACTATGGCCGCGCCCGCTCCAAGCAGCAGGACGTTGAGAGTCAGAAGGTCAAGGGCGAGTCAGACCTCTCTTCTTGGGACGAGAGCGGCAACAGCAGCGAAACAAACCTCACTGGAAGCCTCGATCAGGGCACCGGATGGAATATCACTGTCAAGAAGTCTATCGTCCAAGTTAGTGACGATGCCTAATGAGGCATTAACTGATCACACTATTTGGAGCTATCGTAATGTATAATAAAGTAGTCAAAGATTGCAAGAGAACGAAAATACTGTCAAAATAAGAGCGTCAAAAGACGCAATAAAAAGTGCCGAAGCACCCTTTACACAAGATTCAAAGAAGACTATGGCTGTTTTGAAAATTCCATATAGCATGACCGGCCCTTAAATGACTACCCTTGTATGATCGGGAAGAATAAATTTGAAATCTGAATATTACTCAATTCTTTATGAAAAGGCATCCCCGTCCTTGAGTGATGTCCCCACAGCTTAAGCAGCTTTGCGATTGATATACATCTCATTCTTCTCTCTAGCCGCCATTGTTACACTTTCCAAGTGAGTGTGGAACTTGTACGTTTCCTCGAACATCGTCTTGATCTCTTTGAGCGTAAGCTTGTTCTCCTTTTTGCTGCCTGCCAACGAAGCGGCCGAAAAGACAACGTTACGGATCTGGCGACCATTAAGGGGCGTTGACCACTGATAGGCTTCATCATCTTCGAACCATTCCAAAATGTCTCTTTTGTCGTCAATGAATTCGTCATCCAGTTGGTCGAGCAGGTTCTTGAAGATGGCTGTAATGGAAAATCTCGTGTTAGCGCAATCAACGAACACCAAGAGGAGAACGTATGAATGTATCAAAAAAGAGGCTTGAGAGATATTGACCTTGTAACTGTTTATGCTTGAGATCCTCAAATTTGACGGCAAGATTGATGCGGGACTGAACGGCAATATCGAATGATTTGATTCGATTTGTTGTGAGGATGAGAATGCCCTGGTAATACTCCAAAATGCGAAGCAGTACTAAAAGGAATTAATAAGTACTCGTGAATGAATTGCGTTGTCGTATGCAACTAATATGAGTATTTTTCAAAAGCTGTGGGTTCACTTACCAGAGACCAAGCCAACCCGAGTGACATCTGCTGACGACGCCCGGCTTTCCAAGAAAACATCTGCCTCATCACTGCATGAGGCACATTTGTCAGCCGCTTCTTCCACAGAAATTCTTCCAGAATAAAGAGAAAAGACACTTACAACAGCATCACGGCATGCCAAACCTCAGCCAACTCGAACAACTGCTCAAGGCGACTCTCCACTTTGACTGGATCTGTCGTGACATCGCCAACTCCCATGGGAAAAAGCGGCTTCTTAGTCACTTGTGCTACACTCTCAGCAGTGAGAGTCTTGCCCACACCCGGCGGGCCATGGAGCAGAATCACCAACCCTTCACCCTTCCCTTTGGTCAGATCATTCATTTTACTCCTGGGGGTATTCTTATTCACGTCCTTGTCGTTCGAATGACTTTGAACAAGTTCTCGAATCAAGACTTTCTGGTTCGCAGGTAGCTGAACTTTGTCAAAGGCCTCTTTCGAAGAGCGGTGGTCGACGTCTTTGACGTCATCGACAAACATCTCTATCCATTTCTTTTCCATGAGATGGTAACCCAGTACACGCGGGGCGCACAACATGAATCGCTGAATCTCATCTTCAGTGAGTTTTGTGGCCATGAACTGGCGGCACTCGTCGTCGGTAATGTCTCTTTTTGGTAGCTTGCCAGTATAAATGACTTCATTGGCATCCCAGCGCGACCGTTGGTTTTCATAGGGGCCACCTGGTTCTTTGCATTTTTCGCATCCGCATTCCTCGTCTCCGTCAAAGGGCCACAGCTTGAGGTCGCCCATAGGAATTGGCTCGTCGGGTCCGTGGCGGGCGTAGGACTCAAAGTCTACCATGACTCGGCCCTTAATCTGTTTGCGGCCGTCGACATATGGTCAGCGTTATGCAATACAATGGAATTTAATTGCCTATTCGTTAGGTGCTTAGGTGATCTGGAGCACGGTGTACAAGATGCTTACGTTCATCTGCCGCCCACTCTTCGATACCATCTTAGTTGGGACGCTATGCATGCTGCTACGTGAACGAGCCAGAGTATGACCCACGCTTTCATCGTCCTGTTCTAGTGTTAGGTCTCTAAGTCCATAAAGCGATCGAAACATATATTGAGTACGAATAAGAGGTAAAACTGACCGAATCGATGTTACTAGTGCTGGCAGTCGGATCGATGTGGCGGACGCCTGTACCGCGGAGGAAGGCCGTCCCATCGTAATCAAAGAGCTGATTTCCTCTCGGCCTGGTACAAAGATCATGGAACAACATGCCACGCCTGACCAGCTTGAGCCTGAGCTTCTCCAACGCGCCATTGTCGCCGTTCTCGTACAATCTCAACGGATAGCACGGTAAAGTGGTAATTCGACGCTGCCCTTTGAAAAAGTCAATTTTGATGTCAACACATGCTCGACTGAATGTCTTTCGTGTTCCATCCCAATCATAGGACCAACAAGTCAGGTTGGCAACTTCCTTGCGATCGCGAGTGCGGACAATTTGGGTGTCTCGAACAATGAACAGTTGTGGGTGCTTCTTCATGAAGCCAGTGGACATAATGACAAGCTCTCCAGGTGGAAATATGGTCCAGAGGTACTTGAATAGGACTTCCATCACATCTCTTTCGACATTATAGTCGCTTTGGAAATATTCCTTCACATCCTTGGACACTTTCACGGCCTCGAGGATTGCGGCCAAGTCCTGATGTCCCTTATCCTCCGGATTGGCGCTGACGGCTTCGTTCAATGCTTTCCAGTTGTGAATCAAAGGTTCGAAGGGGGAGAAAATACTCAGTTGCGGTATTTCCCAATGATAACCGGGGTAATGTTTTAGATGCTTTTGAAGGATGACTTTTACTTCATGAGACTCTATCTTGAGCTCCGTCAAGATTTGAATCTTCTGTCTGTTGAAATAGTAAACGAAGGTCGCAGCTGTTGATCCTTCTGATTTAAGCAAGTTTTTATCGAACTGAGCAGGATCATAGGGCTCTTGGATGGGCATTCCTTTTTCGTCGTACGTATCCATCCGGTACTGGATCTTGGCGGTACTGTCATTGCCGTCTACTGTCTTTCCTGTCTTGACTGTGGAGCTTGCGGCTTCATTGCCGGCGAACGTCACGGTACTATCTCTTCTAGAAGGAGCAGTTTTGGTGTCGGTTTTACCCGAGAGTTCCTGAGAATCGTCAATATCTATATTGACCATCTGATGGCAAGCAATGGAATTTACCTCAATCTTGTCTTCGAGCAATTTCACATAACGCTCCTGGAGCTGCTCGTACTTTAATTGCAGCGTCATCTCCTCGACACCTTTTGCTTTATCGAGCGTCGCTGAGCTTTGGGCATCGGACGCCATTGTAAAAACAAATGATGCAGCGGGATAAAGTGTTTGAAGTAGTGCACCTCGTTTTGCATGATGCGTCAACTACCGAGATATAAATGGTCAAGGTCATAAGCGCCCGCAAACTCCAGGGCCTCGTTTTCGCCCCCAACTTGAGACCTCAACACCCCTGCATCGTGCTTATCACTATTGCTCAAAACTGCTTGGGACCCATGAGAGTAGCCATAATCAGGATCACATTGCATTCGCTAACCCTGCCATGTTGCTAAATCAGGCACCTCCGCTGCGACTCCACGAATCCTGGCAGGATAAATCTCGCAGTTTTCCTCCAGTATTGTTGGAAGGATGTTCGTTATGCAGACGTTAGTCCACAACTCATCTCATCAGATGGTGGGGCAATGCTCCCACACTGCCTACATGATGTGCAATAGCTATACCGTGGACCGCTTCCAGCCACCTTATTACAGGTCATTCAGCCGTTGCAAAGGCTCAATGCGTCTTAGCTAAAAGCGCCAGGATTAATCCAGGGGCGCGTGATGTAGAAAAGTGGCGGATCGCTTCTTTGCGGAAAGACCTGGATTTCATGTACAATACGTCCCTGGAATCCTGTAGCTCGAGATCAAACTGAGCAGGCATTCTTACACAAGTCTACGTCGACTCAAAACAGAGATGGGTATCATACAAACAGAGTTCTCAGGTCTGGATCATGACAGAGCAAGAAAACTTGCGGACCAGCGCGTTGGTTCTAAGGAGTTTTGGAAAAAGGCAAAGTGGTCTAAGCAAGAGAAAGGGTAAGATAGATTGATTCATATCACAACCACGGCCCATGTGGGTGATCTGATTGTCCATCACTAACTAGAATTCAGGGAAACACTAGCTGCAGCCAACAAGGCTCGTGACAAAGCATTAGCCAGCCAAACCAAGAGCGGAGAGCATAGAAGTTTCTCCAGACCTCACAAGCACAGTTCCACCACCGAGGTTGATCCCAGAAATATCAGCTACGAGGACCTGGAGTTGCAAGTCAAGGAGAAGCTCGAGCAAGCAGAGCAGCAACAGAGGAAAAGGGCGGCCGAGCATGGAAAATCGGATGCAGCACTCTCCTTCCTGACTGACTTTCTCCAGTTTGTCGGTGAGTTCTCAGGGGTGATTGAGATCATGAAGGGTGTCGATGAGGGCTATGGGGGTGCTGCATATGCTGCCCTTTCCGTGTTCTTGTCGGTCGCAGTCAACACGAAGAAGAAGGACGATATGATTGCCAACGCCATGATCAACTTGCGAGAACACTATGGTCGAATGGTCATCATATCAGATATCTATCCTACTCCAGAGATGAGACGTTACATCACAGAAGCATACGCCCTGGGGCTCGAGTTTGTGGTGGAGGCCCGAGAATACTATACTCGATCAGTATGGCGTGAGTACCTCAAAAGCAAACTGCCAAGAGACGAAGTCAGGCGAGGGTGGCTGCGGACGGTCGCAAACGGAAACGTGGTCAAGCTGACATTGTATACTATTGTCTAGGTCGCCTTCTTGAGTCTGTTACCAAGCCAGCGTTCGTTGTAGACAGGAAAATCTCCGAGATATCCGTCGCAATGACAAGGATCAAGGAAGAACGAGACACCCTGCTGAATAAAAGAATTCATGAGATCAACAATAAGGTGGACTCTCTCGCAATGCAGGTTGATGAGGTGAAACATGATGTCGGTCGTAAGTGGGACACGATTTGCAACTAATCAGACCGGAGTATCGATCAAAAACAGTACGGAGTGACAATACTGACATGAGAATGATTTCCAGAAGCAAGCACCGATGTGAGACAAGAGAGGATCGCAACGCTGAGAGAAAGCTTGTCTGGCCACATAGTCGAAACAGAAAAGCCAATTGCGGAATATTCTGCCCTCCTCGAGAATTCCTTTGACCTACCACCTGGCTTGGCTCGCTTCGATCTCGAGATACTGAAAGCGACCAAAGAGTATAAATCCTGGTCAAGCAGCAGAAGCAACTGCATGTTGCTTCTGCACGGTGAGACAAAGGCAGACAGGACATCTCTATGCTGGCTTTCACCAGCAGCCATAAGCCTGGCAGCATTCCTGAGGAAGCAAGCAATGTCTGTCGAGGGTAAGAAGGTGGCTGTAGCGGAGGTCTACTGCAGAACATCGGATTTTACTGCAGGAAGACGTAGTGCTGTCAGCGACTGTTCAGTCATCCTGTCATTTGTCCCCCAGTTGCTTGAGGCAGACCCAACCATTGTTGCCAGCCGAAAAGAGTTCTTTGAGCTGCAATCTAATCTTGACCTTTTTATTGCGTCGACTTCCCGGAATGAATCGGTTGGGGGCAGGAAAAGATTGACGAGCGTGCATGACTTCTCAAATGTCTGTGACATCCTGTCGCGGGACTGTATATCCCATTTTGACGAGGTCTACCTCATCATCGACAGGGTGGATAGGATATCAGGGCCGGAAAGCTTTCTACAGGAGTTCATGACGAAGATCGTGGAGGGGTGTCGCAAGGCGAGGGTAAGGGTCATGTGCGTGGCTGCTAGAGAAGGCGCGGGAACCATCAGCAAGATCGATGAAGTGTGCAAGGAATTTGATGATAGGGGATTTGTCTCCCTTAGGATGGATCAAGATAGAGCTTGAAGAAACAGTGACGGTATACTTGGCGATCGGGATCGGTGGAGAGACAGTCAGTCCGCAGACAAGGACTCAAAACTGTGTTGCATCGCCCTGATCCGCAGACTAAGCTCCTGTGACATTTGCGAAATACTGTCTCTTCCGGCAATCTGTACCTAATGCGTATATTATTGTCATGGTGGGCGTCGTGCTCGTCGGCTAAATTTACCAGCTGTGTCAAGCTATTTGATCAACCCCGCGTTTCTGCGCAATCCGCCGAACACAATATGACTTGATTGGTACGGCACACGAATCAACATAGATAGTGCAGCCTATAGGGCCGTGCGATTTCGTTATCGCAGTATACCTTTCCAGCAATGATCAAGAATGCGACAGTGATTACATCTCAATAATCTGTTCCCCTCGAAGATGCGCCTACTCTGGATCATATCTATAGAGACCTATTATTTAAGGACCCTTTCCAACCTGTGGCTTCCAGAATTCTTGTAAAATCCTAGTAAATTATCAGTACCTTCGTACATGCTTCTGCCATCTGGCATCGGGATTAGTGCAGCAGCTCAAACTTGACTTGCAATTCGTCTATCAAGCATCCTCGTAAAATGGCAGATCATGTCCAGAAGCCTCTAATTTTACATGCCTCGACTCTATCAAAGATTCCGTCCTCTTTTGATGATGCCTCCCGTGGGGAGACGACATGGCATACCCTATTCTCTGCTCCTGCAACGCCGACTAGCTCATTAAGCGGAGGAGTAGCGACATGCCCACCAGCGGGGTCGCTAGCGCTCCACAGGCACCAACAGGCCGAAGTCTACTACATCCTGTCCGGCTCGGGGGAGGTCGAAATCGACGGCGCAAAAACACGCGTATCAAAGGATACAGTCATTTGGATCCCGGGAAACGCAGAGCATGGTGTATTTTGTGGTCCCTACGAAAGCCTTAAATGGTTCTACATCTTTCCTGAAGGAAGCTTTGATGCTGTTGTTTATCAATTCCGGCATGAGACGGTGGGAGCACCAAAAGTAGTGCGAGCGAAGCTGTGAGGGTCAGCTTGCCTCGGGCTCCGTCTAGACAAGGCTATAATTTAAGAATTAGGCCCACATGTGTACTAAAGGCCTGAAAGCACACCCTACAACCTGTTTCGACCATGCTTAGATATACCGCAACCCAACCTTAGGTAGTACAACCAGCTTCCGACAAAAGGGGTAGGATTAAAGTTAATTCTCAGCTGCGAATAGCAATATGTGACTCATTGACTGATATCTCTCAATATCGTCTTCGAGCAGTTTTAATACGGCGCCTGGGGCTCCTAAAACTTTTGTTGCTGTAACATCCCTTTGCTCGCTTATCTACCGTCGCTGCTAATGACGCTTTTGTATGAGCAAACGGATGCAGCTGTGTAGCAGAGATATTGGCCAAACCTAATGATGCTGTTGGACAGTGCCATCTGAAACACTGTTGTTCGGCGCATCAGCCTCTTCCACGGCCGCGACCGCGACCGCCACGATGTCCTCGACCAAATCCTCCGCCGCCACGTCCACCTCCTCTACCACCTCTTCCACCTCGGAACCCTCCGCCACGATTGTCCCGGCGAGGTTCTTCTGGAGGCGGTCCTTGGTTTTGGCGAGTGGCTCTTTCCTCGGGTGTCGCATCCCAGAGGTTTTCGAGGCCCAGCAATTGGCAGTATGCTGCCGTCTGTGGACTGGTATATTCCTCTGGCTGATTGTTTACTCTTGCAAGATCTCCGATGTTGTGTGGCGGTGCCGTGATGGCAAAGTTCAGCGGTACTGTTAGCTGTCCTTTGGCTACGATGTTCTCATCCACCCATGCGCGTTCCTTGTCGATCATGTCGTTGTATGCCGCTTCGCCCTCATCTACTGGATTTTTTGCGTTGCGGTCACCAATCTTGAGATACTGATGAAAGACGCGATTAATGGCAAGCCACTCCGGGTCGTACTGTAAGCGAAGATCCGGACTAGTGCCCTCGCTATTGGCAGTAATTGGTTTGATGTAGGCAAGTTGAATGCACTTGCGCCCAGGTGTACACTTGTCTAATGCTAGGAAGCGTGTTTTTGTGTTGAATATAGTTGGGGGAACAGGTTGACCTGGCGTGCGTCTCGGTTGTTCTGGTCGTTTCGTGAATGAAGCCGGGAGTTGCGCTCGCAGCTCTTCCGAGACGGCGTTGCTGTTTGCAGCAGGCGCTGGTTCAGATGGTACGGCGGGTTCTGTCGATGTTGTGGGATCTTCGTCATCGTCATCCATGTCGAGATCTATCTCATCTGGATTATCAGGTTTACTCGACACTGATACCTTGGTTGCTTCTGTGGCCTGGGTAGGTGGGTGGTCGGGTGCTGTGGAAACTACTTCTTGCACTGCTTCTTGTGCCGGTGCAGGAGCCACAGCTGCTGGTGCGTCATACTTTTTGAGGGCTGAGAATTTGCAGTGCATATGGGCCGAAAACCAATACGCCGGTCGCAATCGATCCATGACATATGTTGCTGCCGGGTTGCCCAGAGTTCCGTCCAAGCTTTCTTGCCTGAAATCCGGCTTCAACCGCCATAGCGCCTTCTCATCGCCGTATCTTTCGACGGCCCTAGGCCAATCATGACTCAGCCCAACATCTACTTGCTCTCTCAGAAGGAGCAACTTCCGTACATCGATCTCTCGGACGTGGTAGAAGCCCTTGATGTCATCCTGATTGAAGGGCAGTCTCTCGATGTGCGGCTTGTTATAGTCAAAGCCTTTCCAGATGCCACTCATGCCAGCAATACGAATAGGTCCAAAGCGGAGGACGTTGGCGAAGCCGAGATAGTAGATGTTTGGTGCCACCCAGCCACCGTAATAGAGCTCCCACAAGTGTGAGCTGGCTTCATGGTTGCCGCCAATGAAGATGGTAAGGATTGGTGCAGTTATCCGTCCACTGTAGTACTCTGGAAAGTCGCCGAGTTCCCGGTACTTGACAGGCACAGACATGACTGTGAGATCAGCGGCATTGCGTACGGCTTGAAAGTCACCGCCAATGATTAGCAGGTCGACGCCTGTCCAGCCTCTGGCGCGTGCCGCATTTTGCACGGTGGCGTAGATGGCGTGGAGAGTGCCATGGCCCTGGCGGACAGTATGTTAGCAAAGCACCAAACCAAATGCATGCGACCCAAGACCATTGACGTCTGTACGTGAACAGGATACTGTCAATTGCAAATAGAGTGGGGCAGACTTACGCATCCTTCAATGGCAACGCGCACGCCACCATTTTCAACGAGGGACAGACTCGAATCCTCCATGGCGTGGAGATGAAACCCGAGATGAAGTTGTGGTTTTATGGACAAATGTGCGGCGCGTTCAGCAGCCTTCAGCTTGACGAAGTGCGCTAATGGATCATGCAAACCAGGAAGGAACTGGTGGATTACAGTGGATGTCGGTCGCTTGGCAGGTGCGCGAGCTATCAACAAAGGCCCCGATGCCAGCTGTGGTGCGAATGCCCCAGCTGGCGCTACAGTGGCTAGAGAGCCTCGATCATCACACCATCATCTACAGTTAGAAAACAAATCACCACTCAAAATCCAGCAAACGAGGAACCCAACGGAGGAATTAAGTCGAAATATTCAATTTCACAGATTTCCAGCACACAATCTCGCGTTCCTGAATGAACAGATAGTCATCAGTCATCGATGCCAAAAAGAACGCCACCCAGCCCACTGATAAGAAACCATATTCGCGCACCAGCAGATGCTCATTGCCCTCGGTCGCTCACCTCCACCATCTGGATCCGTGGCACAGACCTGGAAGTCTTGTTGATGCCAGGGATTGCCATATCTTTGGACGCTCCTGAAATCGATTCCCTTTGCCCCATCGGCTTCGGATAAACACCTTTGCCTGGCTCGTTTCGGAAGAATCCTTTGGGAATCTCGAATGATGGATCAACACTCTTTCGATGGTTGACGGTATCTTGGATCACATCATACCCAAAGTTGTAGTCGAAGAATCCCTCTGGGGTTGCTATGCCCGGAAGTCAGTCATGCACGCATGTTGGAAGGTGACGGACGCACTGGGTATCTGCTCTATAGGCAAATACTTGGAAGCCTCTTTGCGGATAAGCTCTGGCTCGTCTTGTCCAGCATTGCTAAAGACTTGAATCAGACTTGCGCGATTGCGCCTAATCGTCTCGTACAACTCAAGTCTGGCCGGAACCTCCTCTTTACTAGCACCACAGAAGACCAAACCAAGCGCTACGCTGTCCTCGATACACTGTGCTCCTCCTTGTCCTTGATCTAGTCATTGTCAGCTGAGGCCAATCTGCGGCGGCTGAAAGTGACCTACGAGGTAGCATTGGATGACAGGCATCGCCGGCCAAGGCAATCTTGCCACGGACCCAGGATGGAATTGGCTCTCGATATAACAGAGCCCACTGCTTGATCTCTGTAGCCTTGTCAAGAACAGCCCGAAGCTTGGGATGGAGACCGATAAACGTTTCCAGCAATTGAGACTTGTCAACAGAGGCCTGCCAATCTAGTCCAGCATGTCAGAACAGGAAACGGCATAAAGGCTATGCGGACCGACCTTCTTTCTTCATCATGCTGAAGTCATCTTGGTGAAAAAGTGCGACAAAGTTGTGCATCTCATTGCTGCCATCATTCAGTTACACGTGTAATGGACTCAAAGCAAGGCATGCTGCGCTTACTTTCGACACGGGTACGATATGATCCGTTGCATATCACCAACAAAGAATTTCATTCGACCATCATCATCTTCGGTCCAGAAACGCGTCTCCGGATCGTTCTCGATCTCCGTAGTGGGAATCAAGAAGCGATAACAAAAATTGTAGAGATCCTTGGACGGGACAGGCTCGTTGGCTCTTCCAAGAACAGCTTCGACAGCTATGGTATGGATGCCATCAGTGCCGACAACAACGTCTGATGTGATCACAGAGCCGTCAAGCAAAGTAATGGATGGTGCATCAGGATCCTAGATTCATGCGGTGAGCAAATGCTTTGTCGCTGTACGACCTTCGCTTCCCGATGGAGAGTCTCACATATTTTGTGACTTGCGACCTTGCATGGATGACTACTGGAACACCCTCCCCCACGCTGCCAGTCGCCAATGTCTTCAGCTCATCATGGAGGTCTACCCTGTGGGCAAAGAACCACGGCGCACCATAGGTCTCGGTAATAGATGATTCCGATGTACCCACATGGAAACGCTCCAGCGTCTCTGCTTTGGCCCGGAAACTTGACTTGACTGTAACCAGTTTTGCACGCACAGGATCAAGACCCCAGGCGAGCAACGCCCGAGTCGCGTTTGGCGGAAGATGAATCGCAGCCCCGACTTCATTGTTGAGCCCCGATCGCTCGTATACATGGACAATATGGCCCGCGCGCCGAAGCGCAATTGCTGCGCAGAGGCCCGCGATACCCGCGCCAGCCACGGTAACGCGAAGCTTTTCCCCTGAAGTCATGATTGATCAATCGGTTTCTACAGACTGTAAAGCACGATTCCGTGAAGAGCATGATTGATTGACAATGGTTTATGCTGCCATCGTACTCCCAGGTAACGGGACGCTCTGATCGTCTGGAAACCCCCACCCGGACCACCGTCTATCAGCGGGCCGCGGCCAAGGATTTGTACGGAGAAGGAACCACATCCAGTTGATTTCATGATCCGGCGTCCTACCACAATGTGACAGATCTCAATGGAGCTCATGAACTGCCGTCCAAGCTATCCACTATCTGCAGCTTGTCGGTCATGTATGCTCCTTGTGGCTCACAGAAACGCGGCAGTGCAGGTGAGCGGGGTCGGCACTTATCAATGATCTGATCTGAATTGACCAAAGCTTGCGAGATGCTAAGGTTAGTGCTAACGGTTGGGGCAGGAGTCAGCGTGGCACTGCAGGATTAAGCATTGCACTGCAGAAGTCTGAAGGACAATAAAAAGTTTCAAAATTTCGCTAAACTTATACATCAATATTTCCAAATCATACTTCGTTACTCATCAAGCGCAGTCCTGCGGCTCATGCTCTCTAGGTCGAGATAGGGTGCTTCACCCAAGCTGCACACACGGTCTCCAGCTCGAGCTGCATCATAATCATAGGTTGCGCAGTGGAAGGTCGACCTGTTGTCCCAAATGGCCAGGTCATTCTTGTTCCACTTGAAGCGCACCTGAGCATCGTGGTTCTGTGTGACGAGGTTCAAGAGATAGGCAATGAGGATGTCCGACTCGTCCTTGGTCACGCCATTGATACGCTTGGTGAAGCCCTTGTTGACGTACACGCTCTTCCAGCCGGTAACAGGGTTGGTTCTGATGACGGGATGCACGGCCTTGAGGTCACTGCCCTCATTGAGAGGCGAGCCGCGGATGCCCTTTCGCAGAGGGTTGCCGAGCCTCTCAGCCTCGTCGTGGAAGAAGTTGGCATCGTGTGTGGCGGTAAGGCCCTCCAAAAACTTCTTCATCGGCTCCGAGAGACGATCGTAAATTTCATAGCCGGATGCCCAGAGCTATAAAGAAGGATGAGTCAGCAATCATGTTCAATTTTCCCAGTGCGACAGAGTATGCACATACCGTGTCACCACCTGTCTTGGGAAGTGTGTGGATCTTGAGCATGGCATAGTCCGACGGAACCTTTTCAAAGGTAATGTCACTGTGCCATCCAGTGGATGCGAAGCGGCTGACATCGCTCAAGACATGGGTGAGACCGCCTCCCTTCTTCTGCTTTTCGCTCGAGATGACAGAAATCTGGTCACCGAGCTCACTACCCTCTTCGGTCAGGGGGTGGATGTGTAAGCCGGAGGACGACGGGGCTCCGGCCAGGGTAGAGAGTCGGACCATGAAATCCTTCATCTCAAGAGGTGTCACATCTTGATCACGCAGGAAGACGACGCCCCTCGAAGAGACTATGAATTGATAAAACGTATTAGTCTTTGGTTTGTTTGTACGTCCATATTTGAACTTTTGATCATATTTTTGGAGAGTCTTGGGCAGGGTTTACTTACTCGTCACGGCAAGATCCTTGATGTGCTGATCATCCCATGCAAGCAGATCGCGAACCTGCAGGCCAAAATATTCACGACCAATCACGGGCGTGATATCGTTCTGCTGGAAGCTATCCAGAGTACCGGAATAGACCAGCGGCTGGCTCAGCCGAGTGCGGGATTCTGCATGGCCTCCAACGATGTTGAAGCCTAGGGCTGCATCTGTGCTAAGGGAAGGCATTTTGGATTTGGAGAAGACGGTAACTCGAATGGGATATCGTATGCACAATTGTATGATCTGATGTCTAGGTATGTGTAAATAATGCACAGAGGCGGTATCAAAGTGAAGCTGGGATAATATTGCGAATCAAGCGCTAAGATTGCGTGATTGATGGTAACTCTCTTTTGGTAAGCCAGTCGTTGTCTCGCTCACCGAACCCAGGATTATCGATATGATGGCATGGGCGCCTCAACAGGACCCCCCAGGGCAATGGGCTTAATATCTGAATTCCCAGGTCCTTACCTCGCAGCGCCCATTGCCCGATTCGGAAGACGACATCAGTATCCGCAATGGTGCAACCGCTCGAGTCTCCGAGAATTTCTCCAGTCAACCCCGCATTCCGGGAACGTGGCCGACTAGCTACCCAGTAGCCTGCCGCATATGGCGAATCACCAACCTAGTCGTCTATAGCGCTAGCGGAGATGCAGTTCCAATTCGAGGTGGTTGCGTCGGTTCGAGAGTCGGATACGCTACCACGGCACGTACAGGAGTACCGTGCCATCGCGTGGCCTCGGTCACGACAACTGAGTTTCTCGAACGGTGTCCTAGTTTGTAATGGTCTTCACATGGTGGCTGACTGCAAGCGTGCATGTCTGGACAAATTCTCGGCGGTGTCTTTGTATGTCGTTATATCCTTTCCCAGCAGGCAAGCTCAGGGATCTATGGTCCAATAGCCAAGATAGCTCGGGCGAATCAGAGGAGTCCCAAACGCGTGTCCCGCCATGAACATAGTCTAATTTCTGGGCCTGAACTCTGTTGGCAACCTGTGACCGGATAATATAAGTTCGTCGAATGACTTGCTACCTGCCACTTCCGACTGATCAGCTTTCCAACGTCCCAGCTCGTTCGACTCGATAGCGCGGTTCGTGCAGATCACCAAGGGAGTCACTTTGAGGACGCACACACACACTGGACTGTCCTCACTACTACCATCCTGTTTAGCAGATCATAAAAAGAAAAGCTTGACATCATGGGCTCCGACGATATCGAGAGAGGCTCCAAGTCGGCGGCCACGTTCCACAGCGAGCCAGACAAGGGCACCGTCGAGGTCGGTCGTGAGAATATTCACCTTTCTATCCGGCCTCACGAGAGCTACGAGGGTGGACATCGATTCGACCCGTACGCCACCTGGTCCGCCGCCGAGGAGAAGAGAGTTGTCCGTAAAACCGACATCAGACTCCTCGGTTGGCTGTGTGTCATGGTGAGTCTTGACTCGTCTCCTTGCCTGGATTCCAACCACTGATAAAGAGTCTAGTTCTTTGGACTTCAATTGGATCGAGGAAACTTGTCCAATGCGCTAGCCGATAACTTTTTGAAGGATCTGAACATTACATCTGATGACTACAATAATGTGAGTACCTGTCAACTCTGGGTTATATAGCTGCCAATCAATGGCCAAGGGCGTAAAGCTAATGGGTTATACAGGGAAACACAATCCAACTCATGTGCTTCTTGGGTGCCGAATTCCCCGTACAGTTCTTGACGAAGCGATATGGTTTCAAGTTCATCCTCCCGTCGATGATGATTGCCTGGGGCATGGTTTCCTGGGCTCAGTGCTTCATCGTCAACCGCGCCGGCTTTTACGTCACTCGCGCCTTGATCGGGCTCTGCGAGGGTGGTTTCATTCCCGGTGCCATTCTCATGGCCACCTACTTCTACACCAGTAGGGAGCTCTCAACTCGCTTGGCTGCCTTTTGGTCGACCCTCAACATTGCCCGAGTGATCTCGGCTCTGCTGGCTGCCGGTATCCTGGAGATGCGAGGAATTGGCGGTAGACCAGGCTGGTTCTGGCTCTTTTTGCTGGAAGGTCTTCTTACCGTTGTCCTCGGTGTTACATCGCTCCTCTATCTCCCTCTCTCGCCCACACAGACAACGTCCGTCTTGTGCCGAAGCCCTTGGTACACCGAGAAGGAGGAGATCATCATGATCAACGTGAGTTTGGCCCTTGTGTAGTCCCGAAAAACTTGACCAAAGCTAACATGGACAGCGTGTCTTACGAGATGATCCCGCCAAGGGACTGACCGCCGTCAAGGAGCCGGCTACCTGGAAGGACATCAAGGCCGCTTGGTCGGACAAGTCCATGTGGGGTCTCTACTTTATCGGTCTCATTGCCTACATCCCAGCGACTCCGATTCAGGCGTATCTCACTTTGACTCTGAGGCGCATTGGATTCTCGACTTTTGCCTCCAACATGCTCACTGCCCCGTCCGCCGGTCTTCAGATCATCACCATGCTGGCGCTGGCCTACAGCAGCAACTACTTCAACGAGCGCGCCTTCCACTGCTTTATTGGCGAGTTCTGGCTGCTGCCCATTCTCACGGCGCTGCTCACGATTCCCGACGGCGGCCGCGACTGGGCCCGTTTCTCGCTCATCACGCTGGCGTCCGGCTACCCGTACTTCCACCCGCTCGTCGCCTCGTGGCTATCGGAGAACTCGTTTGACGTCAAGAAGAGAGCCATCACCGCGGCGACGTACAACGTCATTGTGCAAATCGGCTCCGTCGTCGGCAACCAAATCTACCGCTCCTGGGACGCGCCATACTACAAGACGGGCAACAAGGTGTGCATCTCGATTTGCGCGCTCGCCTTGGTCACCTTCCTGGCCCAGCGACAGTACTTGGTGTACCTGAACAAGCAAAAGGAAAAGATCTGGAGCCAAATGTCGCTCGAGGAGAGGGCAGCTTATCAGAACGACCAAGAGGCGCGCGAAAAGGATGGAAATAAGCGTCTTGATTTCCGCTTTCAGTACTAACCTAGGTGCACTAAAGATTGGGCTGTCTGTGGCTGGTGCGACTTACATAGAACGAAGGGGGATTGCAATTGGCACGACCTTGGAAAAAAGAAACAAAAGTCGCGTTGGCTGACATTCCAATATTAATGTTAATCATGATCCATTACAGTATCTCTTTGATACCTTGCAGCGGGGAATTTTGCTTCTGATCCATGCTGGTGACCATGTAATAATTGTTGGAGTTGTGACGAATTGACCAGGTAGTGGGCATGGCTCTTTGTTTCACACCAGCGCGATCTACGAAAGCCACCACTTCAATAACGGCCTCGCTGACAATCACAATCGGGGGAATCTGCGCCAACATTCAGCATCGCAAACAAGCAGAGACCAACAAGTGAAGTTTCTCTTTATCTACATGGCCCAATTCCTCCTTTGTCGCAACTGCGCCATGATTTCTTTGGCATTGTTTTAAATCGGACGTTTTTGAAGCTGATACAAGAGCATCATCAGCCACAGCCACCCCCATATTACATGCTATTGCCCCCCCTCCCCCCTGGTCTGAAACCCCGAAAGTGGAAGGTCAAGCGACATTTCAAGCGACGACCCTTAATTCAATTGACTTGTATCAGACATATCAACTAGCCCTCTGCGAACCACTTACACGCACCAAAAGCCGCGCGTAATAGGTCAACCGTCTTTTTTACCTTCCTACGTATTGCATTGCAGAGCAGCAACATCTACAACCTTTTAACCTGTCTATTCACTTTGATACCCTTTTGTTCTCTTTCTCTTTCTCATTGCGACGACGTTGCATCACGCATATTCTTACTGCGTTTCCATTCACTCATTTGTTCAGTCCCTCATTTGTTTTCTGATTCGATTCAGCTTGGTTCACCTTTGGTTTGATCTTGATTAACTACTTTCTTTTGAAAAGAAAAATACCCGCTCTTTACACACACACGAAGGACTTCGATATACATACACAATACAAGTAACCAAAAATGGCCCCAACCAGCACAACTTCGCTCCTCGAGCGCACAGCATCTCTAGCCCTGCGGGCCACGACCACAACCGCGGCGTCGACGGCCACGGCGACGAGCATAAACTGGGGCGAGCAGTTCGCCTGGCCGCCGTCGGGCAAGTCCCTGGCCTTCTGGATCGCCATCTTCATCATGTGCCCCGTCATCTTTGTCGGCATCTCGTGGGTCGTGTGGAAGTGCAAGTACGGCAGCTCGGGCAACGACGACGTGCTCAAGGCCCTCAAGGAGAAGCGCAAGGAGATGGAGCGCCGCGACAAGATTCCCGTCTACAAGCCCGGCAAGGGAGGCACAGGAGGACCGAAGATTACTACCGCTCAGATTGGTGCGCCCAAGCCTGTCGTGGTCAAGTCGTGATGATTTTTTTTATCTTGGTTTGGTAATTCTTTATTTGCCATATATATGCGCGAGTCGCATGAAAAAAATTCCTTCTCAGTTATGAAATTTGACGTGCGACGATCCAAAGGGAGGGAGGGGGAAAACGTCAAAAACAGCGTATTGTGACCTTGGCATGTCTGCGGTCATGGCCACCCTCATTCCCGGCACTGGGGAGAATGTTTACTTGTTGCGATCAACACGGTACATTCCGTCCGCGACTGCTTTTATTGCCGATCACATGCGCCGCAGGGCAACGTTGTCTTTCCGCGACCAAATTTCTGTTCTATTACCATGGTACGCAGGGAGGATCATGGACTATTGCTGCGTTCCTATAAAGCATGGCAACAATATCAGGCCATGGCGACCATCGGATTTTGCAGCATCTCACCCCATCATTCTCGGCGGCTCAACCACGAGCCCATTCTCTTTTTTCATATTTTTTTACCATTCTACTACGATACCACCAATTTTTCTTCTATCTTACTTCCTCTTCCATTTCGACAAGATGAAGTTTCTCTCCACGCTCGCCCTCCTCGTTAGCGCCGCCGCCGCCGCTCCCCAGTCCCTAGACAGTCTACCGCTCGCCGGAGACGTGATTAAAGAGGTCGGCAAGGACGCGCAGCCCGGCCTGGAGCAGCTTCAGGGCCAATTGGACACAGACACGATAGGTGATAGCGACGGCACGGCTGGACCCAAGGATGTCTTGAGCAGCCTGCTGGGTGGAATCGGACTGGGTGGTCTTGGCCGATGAATGGGTGTGACCACCAGGAACGCATCCGTTGCCACGTTTGAATCATTTCTGGGCTTTTGGGGGTGGGCCCGAGGTCACAATGCTCGGGAGCTTTCTGGGAATCTATTTTGAAACTTGTTCCTGGGAGAACAATACATGCATTTACGAATTACCCTCTCGAATTCAGAAGCAAGCTGGCTAGATGATCACGAAGGAGCGGGAAAACTGAACGGCAACATCGTTCATCGGCACAGCCAGGAGGTTTCACCCACGTGAAACGACAGATCAATCTAAATTCATGACCGCATCTCGCATAGCATCTGAATCATTCATTGTGACTAGACTTTCGCCATGTACATGAATCCGTTGCTTGCTTTGGAAGTGTCTAGTGACAAGAGTTGCACTCTCCATTGCCATTCGTTTCCTTTGTTCCGTTCTGGTGGCCGTTGAGCAAGACGGACTTGTTGAACTCCTGACTGTTAAGTGTTAGTAAATTGGCAGTTGAGCATCTGTTTGGAGTTTTCATAACTTACGTAGACTGGGGCACATCTATGGCAGGGTTACGCGTGAAGAAGTTGGCGGGCTTGAAGGAAACCTTGACAATCTCGGCTGGCCTGTTTTGAGCTTGTCAGCATGTTGTACATGATCACGAATGTTCGTTGGGGGTTAGTGGGGGAAGACCACTGACATGACGGGGAAATCCTCAATTCTCGGCACGTGTTGGAGACCAAACTGCACCCAAACGACAATATCTTCGTTTGTAATATCGTCATTGCGCGCTGCCCATTTTCGCACTCCCGAAGTGTGCTTGTTCTGGTTCGTGTACTGGCCACCCGCGAACAACTCCCCTTCCTGGTACTTGGTGACGTATACTGAGTGATCGGCGAAGCTATCATGAATGAGTCAGCACTACTACATCACGATCAAGGCCACATCCTTCATCAAGCAAAGTCTATGGGGGCCAAAAACTTACTCGGCTCTCTTGTAGTGGAACGAGTTCTCCTCGGCCAGCAGTGGCTGCACAGGAGGGATGTGCATCTTGTAAGCAACGTTCTTTCCATTGACAGGGTTCTTCTTGTTAGGGTTCTCAATCATAAAGACCCGGTTCTTCTTGGACTCGAGGTCGTAGCCGCCAGACTTTTCCAGAGTGGTGCGCTTGGCCACGTAGCCGTTGCCGTGGGGGTTGTTCTCAGCGTGGCGCGGCAGGGCGCTCGTCTCCTCGTAGACGAGGCTGTTGCCCCGGTCGCCGTCGAGCTCAGGGTCGACGCGGAGGGAGAGAATGTGCTGGTGGTACGCGCCCAGGACGCCGTCGTGCACCACAGTTCCGTAGGGCACGTCGACGCCGGCGTCGATGGGCTGGGTCGACAGAATGCCCGAGGCGCGGACCTCGTACGACATTTCGCCGGCCTGGTCAAAGATGTAGGCCAGGATGTACTCATAGTTGGCCACGGTGATGATGCTCTGGATGACGAGCTCGCGGCGCCGCACGACGACGGGGCGGCCGCTGCGGTAGTTTGTGTGCTTCCACAGGATGCCGGCGTCCTGCTCGTGGATGCACATGGCGTTGGGCTTGACTACGGGGCAGCCGTTGTGGTCTGCGACGAGGCCATCCTTGTAGGCAATGGCGCCAAGGCAGTCGCAGCCCAGCTTGAGGTCGTTGGCCATGATACCGGCGCCGACGTCCCCCAGGTCAAAGGCCTGCTTCTTGTGAAAGGGCGCGCGGGGGTCGGCGTACGGTATCGTCATGTCGCTCAGCGACACGCGGTAAAAGAGCGGTCGGCCGTCGTACGATACCTCGTGGAGGACCATACCCTCGCGGAAGTTGAAGCTGGTGCGCATCTCCCACTTTTGCCACTTTATGGTGTCTCCCTCGAGGGTGAAGGAAGCGCCCTCGGGCTGGACCACGCGCAGTGGCTTGAGGTCGGCCCTCTGCTCGTTGAGCTCTGGAATATACTCATTGGCGGCAACCGGTCGCCATGGTTGCGTAGACTTTGTCTCTAGCCCTGCACCCGTAGGCAGATAATCTATCTTGGTCACTTCCATGGTGGTTGCGTCGACAACCTAAATCAAATTGTCAATTCCTGTGATGGTAATCATAGTTCTCAACCATAGAAGGTGTGGTCATCGTGTTCCATCAAGAAACAGGTGCCACATGAACTGGAAAACGTCAGGCTGGGCATGGAAGGCTCACAGGTGAGAAACTCAGTGGGAAGGCATAGTGATTGCTGTCGACTTCTTTTGAGTTGTTTGGGTCACGCATGTACATGTAGCACTGGTATTGACGAGCATCGTCCGCAACGCCATCAGCGCCCCTGATCACAGTTAGCACATACGTCAACGAAGTTATGCCAGGGTGGATCATGCTTACCAGATCCATGGATCGCAGACAATCACGGTCCCTTCAGGCACTTGAAGCTTCTCAATCTCGGCCTTGACTCGTGGATCTTCGAGGGCGACCTTCTCAACCATGATGATTTCCGACTCGTCGGCCGGACCATGGAAATGTGCAGGGACTTCGACGCTGCTCTCAATCTTGCCCGCCTCCAAGTTGACAATGGCCTCGAAAAAGGATGTCGTTCCGGTCAAGTAATAGTTCACCCAAGCCTTTCGAGGCGGAGTGTAAGTACCGCCTGCCCCTTGGCTGCGGTACTGCTGCATCTCTTTTCTCGACGGTTCGTGCAAGGTGATGCCCTTGAACAGAAATTTGGTGCCGGCATCTTGAGAGGCGCGCACGATCTTTGCCGAGAGAGTGATTTCTTCCTCGGACAATGAGGTCAGGGGATGTCTGGAGACCACCATTGTAGTTGTGGTCAGCTATGTCAGCTGGCTGAGACGTTCCTGGGAGGTGTAAGTGGTCGATGGGGACTAGCTCGAATCCCGTTTGACGGAGGAAAATCCAGAGAAGACCAAGTGAGTCGGACTTTCCAAAAACAAAGACGGAAACGAAGTAAGGGAATAGTCTCACAATTAAGTTGCCACATGAGCGAAGGAAACACAACTTTGTATCACCTTGGAGATAACAGACACCCAATAGATAAGGTATCTAGTGTATCTACGAATCCATGTCGGCAAGATATTTCCAGGATATCGCAGGATTCGGATACATGATAGCTGCTATTATTTCCTACAATCGTGTGGGGTCAAAGGCCGATTTGGTGCCCCGCTGACTGCAGCTAAGCCGAGTATCGGTGGAAGCTATTGGCCTTCCTGGCAAGTGTATGCGACCCGGCGAGATACCAGATGGTGGAGTTGAACTCCAGATTCCGAATATGGGCAATATCGAGAGAAAATCGGGTGGGGGCATAACGACGTCTATTGGATCGTGAATATTGACAATTACTGTAAGGACAGAACTCTCTGCTATTCGGCCAGATGATATTGCTCAGTGTATAGTTCTTCTTTTTCTTATTCTAATTTTTACAAACTAATTTGTAGAAGCGGCATTCTCCGGCAGGGACCGAAACGTACATTGAGATCCATACACACACACTGGTGCCAGGTGCTTGGTGCTGCCCATGTACGTAAGTGTGCATAGCTGTATGCTGCAGTACACTTAAGTTACGGCGTACATGAAAGTATAATCGTCTTATGACGCTGCTATAGATATACCTGAAAATAGCGCATCACCAGACATCAGAAGAAGATGAAGACATCTAGACTAGAATTACAAGCCGTGTTTCCCAAGGTGAAGCTCGAGACCTGAGATGGAATGTTCCCAGGTTCCTGCCCCGGACAAAGCCCGAGCCGCATTTGGCGGGGTACTACGAGCTACTTGGCACCTGCTCACCTGACTTTTAGTGCATTTTTCGTATGTTCCCGTACACCACCAAACCAACAACCGCTTCCGAGCTTGGAGTGCCAGGCAAACATGAAAGGTTTTAGCACCCCTGTTGAACAGCACTACGCGACTTAGCAAGCAGCAAACAACCATACACTTTGCAGCTGCTGTTGACTGACATCGTCGTCTTGATGAGCTCCCTACCTCCCCCCACGACGCCGACCATGACTCGATCACGGGGTCGCCAGCCTGGCATACATACCAAGCACTTGACGGAAGAAGACCGCAGACATGTACGGATCCTCTACCTCGAGGGCGGCAAGTCGAAAGAAGAGATCCAGCAGCGCACCGGCTTTTCGGCTGCCCAAGTCCGACGGGCCATTTCGTCGGAGTCGACTGCGATCGGGAAACGAAGTGGTCGGCCGTCAAAGATCCCGAAACCCATAATCGACGGCTCGAGCTGGGCAGCGCCCATCTACTTCGAATCCCCGGCAGCCCTGGGCCACTGGCTTGCTTACAACCATAGCTCCAAGCCGGAGCTCTTTGTGGGCTACTACAAGAAACACACCGGTCGTGCTGTCTTGACATGGTCAGATGCCGTTGATGAGGCTCTATGCTGGGGCTGGATTGATGGAATGAAACGAAAGGTCGACGATGACCGCTCGGCCCAGCGATTCACACCCCGAACCAAGTTCAGTCATTGGAGCCGAGTCAATGTCGACAAGATGGCCTTGCTGGAAGCTGCCGGACGTGTTCGCGAGCCGGGTCGGATTGCTTTTGCCAGGCGTCTCGAGGAGAACACGGCTCAGGCGAGCCACGAGCGGGATGTTGTGCTCCGCGACGATTTTATCCAGCGTCTAAGCATTGCTGGACCTGCAAATTTCTATCTCGCACAACGGACCCCCGGTTACAGGCGTCAGGTCTTTCACTGGATCATGACTGCGAAGCGACCAGAGACACAAGAGCGCCGATTTCAGGAACTGATGGCCAGCTCGGCTCAAGGCGAAGACGTCAAGCACTTTCGTCGGAAGTGAACAAGTTACGACACGCTATTTGTATTTCATTTTCGACATTGGACTTGAATTACCTGTCCCCAATCCCAAGGACTGGCGGATCATTCGACCAGCGAACTACAGCACTCTTACAAGACACTGACTTCAACGCCTTGTAGCTTTCCTTCGGCTCTCCAAGCTTCCAATTCACGAGTAAACCCCACAATGCCAGTAGGCCAGATGCTCCCCCGAGCCTTTTTAAACATGCTCACTGGATCTTGGGGACCTTTGAGGGCTTCGCCTTCGTTATTCAGATAACTTGGCCCGCAAACCCCAACTCCTGCGAAAGCACCAGCGTTTTGAGCAATACGCATACTCCAGGCTTCCTCGGCCTCTTGGGAGACCTCAACCATGACTCGGTCCTGTTGAACACCTCCCACACGCTCATGTGCCTGGCCAACAATGTGGGCTATATGCTTGTTCATGACGTCGATATTGTGGGCAAAATTGGCGGTCGCTCCAGTCTGTATCGGCCCAAACCAGAAGAAATTGGGGAAACCATTGGACGCACATCCGTGCAAAGTTGACGCACCAGTAGATGCCCACTTCTCAGTGAGGCTGCGACCATCCCGTCCCACGATTGTGATCCCGGCGCGTGCTGACGGGTCTCCACCACCTGCTCCGGGAGATCGGTACCCGGTGCTCAGAATGAGCACATCCACAGGATACTCCTGGCCATTTGCTATGATGCCACCAGCAGTAATACTCTCGACACCTTTGCCGTCAGTGTCAATGAGGTGAACATTCTCCTGGTTGAACGCTTCGAGGTATAAGTCGCTAAAGGTTGGTCTTTTACACCACGTAGAATACCATGGAGTCAGCTTCTTGGCCGTGTCCTGGTCCTTTACTACATTGGCAACCCTGGCCCGGATTTTCGCGGTTTCCTCTGCGTCAACAGCAAGCAGGCTACCGATGTGCTCTGGGATTTTGTCCGGCGTGATGGTATCAAAGTGTTCCCCGCCAATGGTGGCCCTGTACGTCTTCAAATTGGTCCACTTCAGCAAAATTTGTTAGCAAGCATTCAGCATCTGGGGAGGACCGCTGGGTTGTAAGCAGGTTAGCATTTTTGAGCGTTTCCCCAAGCGTGCTACACTATAGCACCACATAGGGAAATACATGCTGTTCATGAAACTCCGAAATAGGAAAGAATAACAGAAATTGCATACCGCATCTCCCACCAAGTTTTCATGGTCGTCTGGGGCGCCTTTGGCCAGATGAATGGCAAAGTTCTCCATTCTGTGCACATGCCAGCCCTTCTTTGCTGCAATCTTGTCACGCCATTCCTCGGGGTCGGTGTCTTTCTGATTTCTGACGCTGACTGCAGATGGTGTTCGTTGGAAGACATACAAATCGGATGCATATTTTGCAACTTGCGGCACGACCTGGATGGCCGTAGCGCCAGTTCCAATGATGCCAACTCTTTTGCCTTTGAGCTTTTCCAATGCCGGGAATGGTTCCTCACTCGAACCACCAGTTGCCTCATAGTCCCAGCGAGCTGTGTGGAACATGGACGCCTGAAAGCCGCTGAGACCCGGGAGTTTGGGGGCCTGAGGCATGGGAAACAGACCAGTCGCAAAGAAGACGAATTCTGCATTCGCCCACAAGTGACTCTTCTCGCGACCACCTTGCCCTCGGCCAACTGTCATGTCGACCTTCCAGGCTCGCTCGTCATCAGACCATTGGAGTCCGTTGACTTCGGTGCGATACATGATCTTGTCCTCGAGGGCATATTGCTTAGCCAGACTGGCAAGATATGAACGTATTTCAGCACCAGAGATGTACTTTTGTCGAGGCATATATCCGGTATCCTCGAGTAATGGCAGATACACGTACGATTCGACGTCACAGTGCAGGCCAGGATATCTGGAAAACCCGTTAACCCGGGACTCAACAATCATGATCACCGGGTGAGCTCGCCTACCTGTTCCAATACCACGTACCACCGATACCTCCGGCACTTTCAACGATACGAATCTGATCTGCCGAGAATCCAGCCTTTATCAGATTGACAGCGTTGACAATACCACCCATGCCTGCTCCTATGACGAGGAACTTGACCCGTTCTTTGGAGTTGATAACTGGAGGCAGCTTGTCAAGAGCAGCATGATCCGCAAAAGGGTCGTCGGCCAGTTTACGGAGACGATCCTCGCTGCTGTTTTGTAATTGTTGGAACTGTGCCATTCCATCCGCCCTCACGCGCTTGGCTGCCTCTTCAGCAAACTTTTGCTGCGCGAGCTGCGCGTCTGATCCATTTGTTGTCGCCATAGTGGTCGCAGGTTTACAGATTTGTTGATCAAGAACACTTGGGCAGGTGGTAAGAATTCAGTGGTTAATGGAGGAGTGAAGCAACTACTGTCAATGTTATGACCTATGGAGGTGACGCATGTTCATATTTGAATATATTTAGACACTACGAGACAACATTGAACAGCATCCAAAAGTACCCCCTAAAAACGTACCTCCACTATCCATGAGCATCGCGGGGCCTCGGGCGATACAATCGGGTTTCGCAATTCTACAGCAGATCCTTCATTTATTCTGATTGGTAGGCGTACATGAGGGACACTTGGGACAACGTCGCGTAGCGTACAGGCCACCACAGATTGTACCTATGCTCCAGACCGCAGGATTCAAGCAAATCTTGGGTTGCAATAAAGGCTGGCGAGCTGGACATAGGCGTGTTGGTGATCGTCCCGCGCCCGGCGACTTTGACGTTGGTTCGCGAATACGCCGCTAAACTACCGTGTTCGTCTTCGGGTCGCGCAACTCTCGGACCCGCCATGGCGCATGTCCCTCGCATCCCCATACTATTGAAGCAAACAAACGACCCTTTTCACCCCACGTTGCCACAGGCTCATGCCCGGCAATGTAAAGATCCGAACGAATTATACACTTCATTATTCTGCCAAGATCATCCAAGACCTGGGAGCTTGACTGGTTGATGAAATACAGCAACCCTCTCACCTCTCTTCAGGGTAGAATATGGAGAAGGCGAAAGTTCAAAGTGGAGATGGACCATACTTGTCCTACGTACTCTGCCGGAAGCTCAAGATGGTATAGTTGCTGTGCCGCATTTGAACCTGGGGCAAGTTTGGCGCAAAGCCAACAGCGAGGGCTAGTGTTTCTATCAAATCACGTCTCAAGCACAGAGTGCCGATCCCAGAGGAAAAGCTCCATTATTTCAAGGGATGGGACGGTCGCGAAACTTAATTAGAAGGGGATCTCTGTTGCTAGCGGCACCTTTCAACTCTCAAAAGTATTGACCATTGATAATAATCAGTTGACTCTGGTCCAAGATGGCTTCAAGTGATATTCCAGACTTTGACAACCTGCCTCGAGTGGAGGGAATGCCACAGGGCTGCGCCTGGGGTATTTTTGATAAAGATGGACAAAAGGACCTGCTAGGGACGCTGAATCTGCTCACGCCGGCTGTCGTCGCAGAGGCATGCAAGGAAGCCAGGGATGGTATCTCGGTGTCGCTCAAGTCCGTTTGACACTCCAAATACACACCAAGAAGCCATCTATTGTTGCGTCTGGCTAACAGCTTATATAAAGTTGGCCGCAAAACAGCTCAAAGATACCCACGCCTGGCCGTATACCGACGACGCACAAATTGATGACGTTGGAAGAGGGAGGCATTTCTGGCTCAGCTGGCTGGGACGATGAGTTGCACTTCAACACCCAAGTGAGTCCAATGAAGTGTCACGCAATTCTTCACAGAAACAAGAGCTGATCGAGCACCTTAGTCCAGCAGTCAATGGGACAGTCTGGTTCATTGGCAGCATCAAGGCTCCAAGCTCGCCTACAATGGCGTCAAAGTCACACACGAGGGCCTCTCGGCGGCGACCACGAGCGACAACGCCATGCCCACGCTGGACCACTGGCACCGCCGCGGAGGTCTCGTGGCCCGCGGCGTCTTGATCGACTACAAGGCGTGGTACGAAGCCAAGGCCGCCGCCGAGGGCAAGACGGGCGACGAGGCCGTCTTTCACCCGCTGAACGGGCACCGAATCACCGTCGCGGACATTGAGCGCGTCGCCGCGGACCAGGGTGTCGACTTCCGGCACGGCGACGTTTTGATTGTCCGTACGGGGTTAACCGAGATCTGGGGGAATCCGCAGCCGTCCGACCTGGCCAAGCTCGGCAACTTCCAACTCGCGGGCGTGCACGGGAGCCTCGAGACTGCCAAGTGGCTGTGGAACCGGCATTTCGCCGCTGTTGCGGGTGACTCGATCGCGTTCGAGGCATTGATGCCGGTGAACGAGGATGGCACTCCCGCCGGCATGGAGGATCTGGGTATGTCTGCTAAGAACAAATTCGAAGACGTCCTCTCACTAACCTATTCCTAGTCCTGCACCCGTGGCTCTTGTCCATGTTCGGAATGAGCATCGGCGAACTGTGGGACCTGAAGGCACTTTCGGAGCACTGCAAAAAGGTTAATCGCTATAGCTTTCTGCTCACATCGGTCCCTTTGAATGTGCCTGGCTTGGTCGGATCGCCGCCAAACGCCTTGGCAATCTTCTAGGTTGGCAGGGATGCATGAGATCATACACCAGACACATGCCTTCATACATATCGCGCCAGTAGTCGTATTAACACCTACTCTGCACATACCTGCTCTCCATTCCATCATTGTAATGGTCTTTCATTTCTTCAATATCTTGCGCGTGAAATGACCTCGAGCAACGATTATACAGAAATGCCGTAACTATTCACCGGCTTCTACCGAGGCTATCCACTGCTTTACAGGCACCATGCACACGACACGTTGCCAGAATCCCGGTCTTGACGTATCGCTGATACTACTTGATCAAGCTCACGGCAGGTTTGGTCCGATATGACAGTACACTTGCACATGCCCGACTTGGAATAGGCATTGACGTTCGTGAACCCACCCCTGCATGGGGTTGTCTCTTCCCCCGTGCGGAGAAGACCACAGGCACTCCCCTTACGCGTATAGCGTATAGACGGGCGCTATAATTGACACGGGGAAACGTCCGGGGAACCCTGTAGCCTTCTCCTCTTGGCGATCTTTCCCCAAATACTACATCGTCACTCAGAGGGTCGCACCTACGATCATGGGTACGCGTCTTTGCCGTGGTAATTTCACTGCGGCAAGTCTCGTCGGCTTGGTGTTACTATCGTCATTGCTTCTCAGCTGTGGGTATAATGAAAAGTATATCAATAGACTTGTCTCTCTTTATCACGATGCGAATGGTGCCTTGAACAGCACAATCGCCATCATGAAGTCAATCATCCCCCTCATTCTCTCCGCTGCTGTGGTGGCAAAGGGGGCGCAAAGTGCATACACGGCGCCAGTCATTGACTGCGAGTCCCTGGTCGCACCAGTGGTCGAGGGCGCCGTCACGACCTCGATCAACGCCACCTCGGTCAACGCGACAGAGGCTTCCGGATACTGCGCCGTTCAGGTCTACCTGACGCACGGCAACGCCTCCGACAATGTCCTGATCCTCACTTGGCTGCCAGTCTCGTGGAACGGTCGATACCAAGGAACCGGCGGCGGTGGTGTCGTTGCTGGCGGTAGCTCCAGCGCGCTCGTGGCGCCCGTCGCCAGCGGCTATGCGGCCGGTACGACCAATGCCGGCCTGCCAAACTCTGCCGACGGTACGGAGTGGGCCAACAACACGCAGCTGGTCACCAACTTTGCCTACCTCTCCGTCCACGAGATGACGGTCGTCGGCAAGGCGCTCGTCGAGCAGTTCTACGGCAAGGCGCCCGACTACTCGTACTGGAACGGCTGCTCGACGGGCGGGCGCCAGGGGCACATGGAGGTCCAGCGCTACCCTGCCGACTACCAGGGCGTCTACGCCGCCTCCCCGGCCATCAACTACGACCGGTTCCAGCCCGCCGAGCTGTGGCCGTATGTGGTGCAGAACGTCGAGGGCGAGTTCGTCCCGCAGTGCGTCTTTACCGCCCTCACCAACGCGGCCATTGCGCTCTGCGACGCCGACGACGGGGCCGAGGACGGCCTCATTGTCAACCCCAACACGTGCGGCTTTGACGCCTACTCGCTCGTCGGCCAGGCCGTCAACTGCAGCGGCAACGCCACGGCGGTGACGGAGCGCCAGGCCAAGATCTTCAACAGCATCGCCCACGGGCCCGTCGGACACGGAGGGCAACAAGCTCTTCTCGGGCCTGCCCCTGGGCAGCTCCCTGGCCACGATTGCCGGCACCACGCCCGTCAACCTCATCTCGGCCTGGGTCCGCGCTTTCGTCCTGCACCAGCCCGACTTTGACCTGTCGACCATCACCTACGAGACGTACCCGCAAATCTTCAACCTGTCCGTGGCCGAGTACCACGACCTCATCGGCACCAGCGACCCGGACCTAGGCCCGTTCCACGCGGCCGGCGGCAAGCTCCTCTCCTGGCACGGCTTCGCCGACTCGCTCATCGGCGGCAACGGCACGGTGCAGTACCGCCTCGACGTGCAGGACACCCTGGGCGGCCCCGATGCCGTCGACGAGTTCTACCGCCTCTTTATGGCGCCCGGGGTCGAGCACTGCGGCGGCGGCTACGGCGCCGCGCCCACGGACCCCTTTGACGTCCTGGTGGCGTGGGTGGAAAACGGCACCGCGCCCGACACGCTGCCCGCCTCGGGCAACGGCATCACGCGCGACCTGTGCCGGTTCCCGCTGCAGCTGGAGTATTCTGGAACTGGCGATATCGACTTGGCGGAGAGCTGGATCTGTGTATAGTTTATTTGGAACAAGCTGGTGTCTGAATTCCGTGTACTTGAGATCAAAGGAAAAACTTTTGTCGTTGTATATAGCTTATTTCTAAAAGTGGATGATCAGATACATTTTGAATATTATTTCTTGCTTGTTACGTACTTACGAAGTTACGAATAGTGCGAATTCTATATGCTAGTTTCTATACTTTGCCAATGCTGATGCATATTGAGTGAAGCACAAAGGTGTCATGCTGCCGTGAATTAAAAGACAACAAATTGTATATTCAGATAGACAGAGTTCGTTTCGCCATGAGCTAAGTCAAGCAGGATCACAATGAGATTCAGGCAATATGATTGTGTTTATACAATACAACTGTACTGGTCTCAGAGGCATTGAGAGGACTTGGTGGGGCTGATCGATACATATGAAGTAGAGAGGAGGAGGGGCAGCCAGCTCACCGCGAGTGGATGGCGGGGTCAGCGCTACCATCCATACAAGTTGTCTCCATGCGTGGAGGCTAAGCATGGCATCATCTCCTAGGTTACAGGTCTCCCCCTAAGGAACCCAGAACCCAAAACATCATATCATTGCCAGACCCGAGAGTCAAGGCAGCGAAATTTTCTGCCTGGCATTATATGAACCAAGAATCTACAACGATTGGTTTTTATATAGGCCGCGAGCTTCGACTTTGATACCTCCTGAACGAGTCGAGAGGACAACTCCTTCAAGCCGAGCGGTCAGAACACCGCCAAGATGCAGTCCGGAATAGCAGGTAATGCCATTCTCATTTACATCACCCATTGCTTCTCCCGCCTTCAATTCTACAAACGCGAGTTTGATTGAACGATTGCTAAACTATCACTTCCCTTCACGCCAGCTTCGCAAGAGCTCGTGAGCCAGTTCAACAACCTGCTCTCCGACACGTCCATCTTTGGCCTGCTCGTGACGATCCAGGGCGAGCAGCTCGTGCCCGTCACGACTCTACCTTCCCAGGGCTCCGACTTCTCCGCCAACCTCTCGGCGCTCGCGCCGCACCTCAAGCCCGACGAGGCCCTCTACGCGCTGCTGCGCCGGTCGCCGACCCCGCCCGGCCTCGTCGCCGTCAGCTACGTGCCCGACGTGGCCAAGGCCAACGGCGAGGGCGGCGAGCGCTGGTACCAGCTGTACTGGCCGCCCAACGAGCGCAACGACATTACCAAGTCGATCCTGTCGCGCGCGGCCGCCGCCGGCTTTTCGGCTCTCTTTGTCACGTTGGACACGTACATCCTGGGGTGGCGCCCGAGCGACATGGACAATGGGTACAACCCGTTCCTCAGGTCGGACCAGATCGGCGTGGCCGTGGGTCTCACCGACCCCGTCTTTCGGTCGCACTTCAAGGGCAAGCACGGCTGCGAGGTCGAGGAGGACATGGGCGCTGCCGTGGCCGAGTGGACGAGGACCGTGTTCCCCACCATGAGCCACTCCTGGGAGGACATCAAGTTCCTGCAGGAGAACTGGAAGGGGCCCATCGTGCTCAAGGGCATACAGTCCGTGGAAGATGCCCAAAAGGCGGTGGAGGTGGGAGTGCAAGGCATCGTGGTCAGCAATCACGGCGGACGACAGACCGACGGAGGCAACAGCTCTCTAGGTGTGTTGCCGCGCATTGTCGACGCAGTAGGAGACAAGCTTGACGTCTTCTTTGATTCTGGTATACGATGCGGTGCCGATATCGCCAAAGCGCTGGCCTTGGGGGCAAAGATGGTTTTGATCGGCAGGCCTTATATTTATGGCCTCGTGCTTGGTGGTGAGGAGGGCACTTCTCACGTCCTGAAGTCAATGCTTGGCGATCTTGAACTTACCCTACATTTGGCTGGTATCGCCTCCTCGTCGCAGAAGCACTTGAATCGGTCGGTGCTTGTCAAGGAGGATGATTTGTTCTGATCATAAACTGTATTAGCGTCAATTTTTGCGAATCGAGAATAATAAGCAATGTACCACCTCGTGAGATGAATAAACTGTAGTAAAATCCAGTGCGAGCCGTCGTCGTAGGACTGAATCAATTCCATCACTGATATCGGCGGGTCCGAAAACCGCGTAACTTTCAGGACACGTGAATGGTTGTGTGTATCCAGAAAATTGCTTGACCATATAATGGATTCTTCTACGAACGATCCACAGAATGGAGTATCGTGAGACCTGCGAATCTTGTGGGAATGGGGCAGTTAGTCATGTGTTGAGATGTATCGTTCGAGTGCGTACTACGGAAGCCTGTAGGTGGCTCTGAGGACAGCTGAGTGAACCGGGAAGGATGGTGACACGTTTCAATCTGTTCAAGAAAAACGGTCAAGGCACTGTCACATCTGAGATCATATGATAGACCGTAGTACAATACAGATCTCCTGAAAGCTTGATTTGCACTCCATTGCATCGAGGCAACTCGCGAACTCTGTCAAAATCGAGTAACGACTTAGATCAGATCTGTCATGCCGATCCCCGAGACATAAGTTTTGACATGTAATACAAGCTACATCATTGTTGCTCATGGCCACAGCGATTCCTTCTTGGGCAGATTGTAGGTATAAGACTGAGCCTGCGTCTACGTAAGATTCAAGCACATGGTCTCATACCTGAAATTTCCCATAGAAACTATGTTTCCATATAGTTGCGATATCCCCACCATCCCTCCGAGAATGACAAAATTTGCAGCAGCTTTGGCTCTCCTTGCTTTTGCGACCGCGCAAGAAGAGCCCAAACCCAAAGTCAACATCCCTAGCATCAATTTTGCCCCGTCGGGCTGGAGCAATTGCCAATGGATTTCGTCTGGCGGTCCTAGCGAGGAAAAATGCTATGAAACGAGATGGACCGATGGCCAGGGCGAACAACACATATATCTGGCCGCGAAAATCAACTATCCGCCCGGCGGTACTTCCTGTCAAGGTATGTTCATAATCAGGCTTGATTGATAAGGACCATCTCAAACTTGAGTATCGTTTTGAAATCTTCATTAACAAATGTGACACATCTTTAGTCGTCCCATTCTCTGAAGGAAATTGTACTGGCGAAAGAGGTCAATCCGTCACATCGTCCACCTGTTGGAATATAAGCGAATACAGGTCATTCAAAGTGGATTGCTCTGATCCGGGAAATGCCCCTGCACCTGTTGACAACGGTAGTTAGCTGGCTTGTTGGGCGTTTCTGTCATCATTTCATGTGTGCATGCTTGATATCTAATACAGAAGCAATTTTCTTGGTACTATGGCGACTTCTTGCAGTATTGGCACTTGCTATACACTCGCACTACCATACTTTTATGCTTGTAATATGATTATTGCTTCATCTTATCAAATTCGTATTTCCCTTTCCAGCGTATGTGCAAAATTACAAGCCCGATTTATGCTTGTACCATCTTGTTTACAGTCTCCTCCATGGTGATGGGCTTCTTCCCCTTTGACGCCAGTAGTTTTGTCAAGGTAGGATCATCAATGAACGTCTCACCGTCCTTGAGGGCATCAAAGGCGCCGACCCACCACTGCACCGCCGACCGGTCCATCTTCTTCTCCCCGACGTAATAGTCTTCGTGACCCTGATGATCGACGATAGTGACCCGAACGTCCTTGCCACCGCTCCCGCGCGCCGCCGTCACCAGCGCCGCCGTCTCCTGCAGCGTCTTGGCCAGGGCGGGCG
>JAANBA010000155.1:0-111072 GCA_014621435.1 Neopestalotiopsis clavispora | reverse complement strand
CGCGCCCAGGTCGAGAGCGTCATGGCGGCGGTGCCCGACGGCGCCGAAGTCATACTCGCCTACGAGCCCGTCTGGGCAATTGGGGCCGCCAGCCCCGCCGCGGCAGAGTATGTGGTCAGTGTGGTCAAGGACATCCGCGCGCTGGATTGTGTGCAGAGGAGAAGTGGTACGACGAGGATATTGTATGGAGGTAGTGCTGGGCCTGGTCTGTTTGAAAAGTTGAAAGGGGGTGTCGATGGACTGTTCCTGGGCCGGTTTGCTCATGATCCTGCACAGTTTCATAAGACCATACAAGAAATTGCTTCTGCGTAAAGAGATGCGCAATTTTCTACTTGATGCAAGACTCCTTTGACTTTCAACGGATTTCTATTTCGTAGAGTCTTGAATAAAACCCAGCTCAATGCATTAACAGAGTCGATTGGATATTTTTCCTGCATCACCTACCATATTTTGGCGGTATCTTACACCGATGAATAGTGAACCACTGGTGAATGTGTATTTTCGTGAGCCCATTTCCCCCGGTATGCAGATGCATTCTTTCTCCTTACATATGTACATCTCAGAACAAAGTCAACTAGGTACTCATCACATATCTAGATATCATTCGAGAGGTTCACTGCACGTGGTATTTTTAATTGGGGTCCAGATCGCTCCCTGCAACAACTTTCTTCCGTCTGCATCGGTAAAAGGTCCCGAGGATCAGGAGCAAACATGTCCCGAACGTCCGTATGGTGGTCTATCAACGGCCCTTCATGCTATTCAACTATTGCCAACAGCAAGAATTTTCATCATCATCAACACATCTGGAGCTACCGGAATATTATCTCGAGCAAAGATGGGCCGCAAAGCGCAATGGGACCTATCAGCTTTGAATGGTTCGCCGGCTGAGTTGTGCGCAAGATGTTTGAAGATCTTCGGGCAAGCCTCCAACTTGGAAGTTGAAATCAATGAAACGACGAACTCATGGGGTGGCAAGTCCTTTGTGCAATCCTGTTCGACCGGATATTAACATGTATGAAGTTAGAACTCTTGACCTACATCGTAACCTGCCCGAGCTCATCAAAGGTGCTTTTGAGCACTGCTGGAATTGCTATCATTTCTGCATAATGCTGCAGCTACATCAGCGCATGTCGGAAATCACAGATCCGAAGCATCTAAAAGCGCTTCCCGACAAGTTGCCTCAGACACAAACTATAATGACGGTTCGACCAGCCCAGGCATTCGCACAGATTGATTATTCGATTCATTGCGAATTCGTCAAGAAGCCCAGGAATATGTTCCTATCTACTGCCCTTTATCATCTTCACTCGCTCCAATTATCCAGCGGATACAGCCTCCCGAAACTTGCCCATGACTTGGAGTCCGATACATCGTTTGAGTATATAAACAGTCGACTCAATCACTGCAAGGAACGCCACACATTATGCCAGTCTTCTGCCGTATGGTATCCGAAGCGGCTGATAGTTATCCACAAAGAGCGAGAAACTTTCCGTTTACGTGTAGTGCAGACAGCAGAAGAGACCTTGACAGGTCCATACATAACACTGAGTCACTGCTGGTGACAAGGACGGCCCTTGAGTCTCACTAGTGATAATTGTGCGCAGTTCAGCCAGAATATACCGATGGCCGAAATCCCATCTCTACACAAAGATGCGGCTGTTGTAGCTTTGAGGCTGGGTGTTCATTATATGTGGATCGATTGTTTGGTGAGTTGCTTCATTACAGAACGGCATCGCCATTTCACAACACAACCATAGTTCTGATACGTTGCTGGTCCAGTGTATTATGCAGGATTCAGTTGATGACTGGCGTCGCGAAAGCGCTACCATGGGTTCCGTCTACAAATATGGGCTTTTGAATATCGCCGCTGCGTCAGCAGCAGACAGCTCTGGGCGGCTCTTCGGCTCCCGTGACCCGCATACAAGCCTTCCTGATGTCCTCTCTATGTCCAAGCACAGGACAAAAGATCAAATCCTATGGTTTAATGACGAGCATATTTTGCAACTCCGTTACACAACTGAGTCAATTTGGCAAAGTCCTCTGTTCCAGCGGGCTTGGGTTTTCCAGGAAACGCTCCTGGCAAGTCGAACAGTTGTCTTTGCTCAAGACCATATTCACTTCCGCTGCGCCGAGGAAATAAGCTCTGAGAGGTTGCCGACAGAACACCCTCTACGCAAGGCCGACATCATTGGCAATGCATTCGGCAAAGAACAGAGGTTGATCACGTCAATGAAATATTTATCGCGGGACGAGATCATCACAGCCTGGAGAGAGGTTGTCAGACGATATTGCAATACCTCAATCACAAGAGTGAGTGACAGACTGGTAGCAATATCCGCGATTGCGCGGTATTTTGGCACCTTGAAACAAAGTCCGTATCATGCTGGACTATGGGGGGACACCTTCATCAACGATATGGCTTGGTTCACCAATGATCCTCGGGGGCGAGACGATATTTACGTCGCCCCTAGCTGGTCATGGGCTTCCCTATGTGGTCGACAACCCTCTGTTATGGTAACAGAATGCTCCTTGAACATGGGACGTCCGCTACAAATCCCCAAGATTCTCGAGGTTCAGACCAGGCCTAGCGGGCAAGAAAAATTTGGCGCCATCGACAGTGGCTGGCTCAGAATTCGTGCACCTTTGTACTATATGGGTCACAATAGAGAAGATGAACTCGGATCGGCCTTCTATCAGAGATACGGAGCGCTTGGTGTAGAGAGGTTTCACGCTCAAATCTGTCCTGATTATCACTGGAACACCGACGCAGCACCGCCTATCATCTTTGCTTTACCGCTACAGCTTGACTCAACTTTTTTCAGGTTGGACGTGTCGTTACTACTCCTCGCTGCTGTGACTCCCGCCGAGAACGTGTATAGGCGTGTGGGGTTTTGCTTACTCAAGGTCGATTTCACCATGCCAAACCCCTTGTCGCCTGATTCTGTGCATCTGCCACCATCAGAAGTTGTTGCAGAATTCCTGACGAGAATGGAATGCCGAGACGAAGATATACATTCGCATGAGAGGAATGACAGTGGGTGGCACACCATCACGATTATTTGATGTAGATAAAGTTATATCAGAAACGCCTGCATAGGTGGTCAGCAGGAAAAGTCTGTCGCGAGGTTCATTTCGGTTTCCATTTACTACATAGCGAGGACTCAAATGAGTCTATACCTGTGGTGTCATTGCACACAACGAACTTATTACTTGTCGTTTCGTGATGAAGAAGAGTGATCCATTGAGCATCAGGGCAAGGACAGTACCCCTGTCACTTGCTTCTACCACCTGGTTATCGAGCTACTCAGTGATTGCGAGGACTGTACGGAGTATAGTTAGTTCAAATGCGGCTACTATAGTCAGGGTTGTTTACGGTGCAAGATGTAACCGAGCTGACTGGCGCTATAGGGCCCTATGAAAGTTCCTGCAGCCTGCTTATTTACATAGTGAAGAGCCTCGATTAAATCGATTGGGTTACGACAAAAACTTTAAAGATCAAATAAGGCTCCAGTCGAAAGACTTTGCGCGCTCGAAAAAAAATGCATATGTGCATGAGTAATCGGGCCAGGCAATCAGAGTCACCGAAGCCCCCCCAATAACCCCTGCCTGGCGGCCGTGACGAACCACTGGACAATGCGCCATGCCCTGTAAGAAGCCCAAAAGTGCACATGTGGGGGCCGGCCGGTTACATCGGCGGAGAGACAAATCCAGGCAGAGAAGCGGCAGCTGGCCAACGATCTCAGTCAAGGCTTGCGCATCTGACATCTCGTGACCCAGTGGCTCATAGGTTCCGGGACGACTGATTTGCCTCGAATAGCTCAGCCCTATTCCGCAATATGACCAATCGCCGCCGAAAACTTGCTCAAGACGAGCTGTATGGATGCGTCGGCGTCGCCAGCTCTCTGTAGGTCAGAGACGGAGGCCGTCAGACGTGCATGATGGTGTATCGTTACTGCAGAAGACTTTCGATAGTGGGTGGCTATTAGCTGGGGGCCTTGGAGAGAGGAAAGAGGATCTGACACAGAGAATTGCCATCAGGCTGTGCACAACAAAAAGGGCCTCTCGGCGCCGTTGCCTCTTTTCTGATTTCTTGTAACCTTCATAATATTCTTTAGTAAATGGAGAGGCTCCAGAATTCTTGGGGTCTAGGAATTCACACTGCCACCGTCTTGAGAATAGCGACTGACCGATCGTGGCTTACGGTCACATCGCACAAGTTCCCGAACAAGCCTCGTGAAGACAGGAACCACCGGACTTTAGCTGCACCTTCCCTTTACTAACGTGACTTCTTCTTTCCTCTGCATTTCTCACTTATCGTTCTATCTGAGCATTTGGTGCCCTTGTGCCCCCTCCTCTCGTCAACATGTCTTTCATATTTCCATTACCCTCAGAGGCCGCATACCTAGATCGCGACGACTACACCAGCAGCAGCGGCAGCGGATCCGAAGAAGAAGAGCCTGTTCGCCGTCGAAGACCCGTCATTGCACAAGTACCCGTAGTCCTACCCAAAATGCCTAGGAAGAAGCAGCAAGCTCCTCAGGATGCCATTGATGAGTTTTGGACCAAGTTCAATACTAAGACTCCAGGCAAAGGTAAGCATGAATTTGACGTTTCCTTCAACGGATCTCAAATTTTTACTTGCATGATCAAAACTTTCGAGTTCAGCTGAAGAAACCATGATTTGAAGTGCTGACTGGATTTAGCCACCACTGTCATACCTCACAATTCTTACGTTCGACTTGCCGCAAAGCACGCCCGCAAGACGGGAATCACCACTCAAGCATCATACGATGAAGCCGCCGAGGTCTGCAAGGCCAAGGTCAGCAAAATCGTTAAGGAATGCCGTCGGATCAACCAGAAATATCGTGATCCTCACTTTGATTTGGAGTGGGATTTAAAATGGGGCAAACGGGACACTTTGGAAACGTTACACAATATCAAAGACCCTGACCCATCCGAGTTCAAGCCCAAGAGCGTCAAGCGTGTGCCCGACATCTTTGATAATCCCCAATTCTACATTGATGGTCCGACTGCGAGTGATGTGCGACAAGGCAGAGACGGCGATTGCTGGCTCATGGCTGCCTTGTGCACGCTGAGCAACAAACCTAGTCTGATTGAACGCTGTTGCGTGGCTCGTGACGAGCAAGTTGGTGTCTATGGATTTGTCTTCCACCGAGACGGAGAGTGGATTTCCGAGATTATTGATGACAAGCTCTTTCTCACAAAGCCGGACTTTGAGGAGAGCTTCCTGGAGCGCATGCTGTGGGAAGACCGAGAGCGGGTCGAGTCTGAAGAGCAGTACCGCAAGGCCTACCAAAGCGGCTCAGGGGCGCTATACTTTGCTCAGTGCGTCCATGCTGACGAAACCTGGCTACCCCTGCTCGAAAAGGCTTACGCAAAGGCGCATGGTGACTATGCTGCCATTGAGGGAGGTTTTACGGGAGAGGGTATCGAAGATTTGACTGGTGGTGTCACCAGTGAGATTTATACCAAAGATATCCTCGACAAGGAGCATTTCTGGAAGGAAGAGCTTATGAAGGTCAACGACGAATTCCTTTTCGGCTGCTCGACGGGCATGTGGGGCATTGGCTGGGGCGACCGTAGAGGCATCGTCGAGTTACATGCTTACTCTATCATGAAAGCTGTTGAGATTGATGGCCATAGACTTTTGCTTTTGAAGAACCCGTGGGGAAAGGGAGAATGGAAGGGTCCTTGGAGTGATGGTTCCAAAGAATGGACAGCTGAATGGTTGGTCAAACTCAATCATCGCTTTGGCGACGATGGCGCATTCTGGATCTCGTACCCAGATCTTCTTCGCAAGTTTCAGGCCTTTGACCGTACTCGCCTCTTCAACGATGATTGGAAAATCACTTCCGAGTGGACGACCCTCCCTATTTCGTGGACACTCGACTACCACGAAACCCTGTTTGCGTTCTCTATTACAAAAACGCGTCCCGTGGTGATTGTCCTTTCGCAGCTTGATGATCGTTATTATCAAGGTTTGGAGGGACAGTACAGCTTTACGTTGAATTTCCGACTGCACAAGGCAGGTCAGGAAGACTATGTCGTTCGAACAATCAGTCCCTACTGCCAGAGGCGCAGTGTTAATGTTGAGTTGGAACTCGATGCTGGAGAGTACACGGTTCTGCTCAAGGTCAACGCCACGCGCGACATGGACATACTGCCGATAGAAGACGTGGTACGCAACAATGCGCGCGAGAGGCGTGACAAGCTTGTTGCGGTCGGCATGTCATATGACTTAGCTCACAGTAAAGGAACCATTGTTGAGACTCGTGAAGAAAAGGAAGCAAAGAAGGAAGCAGAGAAACGCAAGCGGGAAAAGGAGAAGAAAGAGCTTCGTGAAAAATTGATGGAAGCTAAGGAACGAACATATTACTTTCAAGTCAAGGAACTGAACAAACGCCGCGAGCGCAAGGCCAAGGCCAAGGCAAAAGCCGAGTTGAAGAAGGCCCAGAAAGCTCAGCAGGCTCGTCACCCTGACCTTGCCATTCGACCCAATCCATCGAACCTGATGCAGAGCAAAGACACGGAGAAGCGTGTTCAAATTCAAACACCAAGCCCAAATACTTCCATTGCCGATGATTCCAAGCATGATTCTCCGCAAGAGTCCATTGCCTCAGACTCTGGTAGCGACACCGGCTTCAGAACCCCCTCAACAGGATCTGGAGATTCGTCGCTCGAAGTTGGCGAGGCTCCTGAACAGACTGAGGCCAAGAGCACTGAAGCAGTGACTCAAGGCCCGACCACAAGCCCAGTACAGACTGTTCAGGATATCCCAGTCAAACATAACGAGATGCAATCGAGTAGAATCCAAGGTTGCACATGCGCAGACAGAATCGCACCGGTTAAGAAGGCCACTGTGCCACATCGTGGCAATGCCAAGTTCCCGCCAAAGCCCATGGAGGCTCCGTCCGAATCTGAAGAAGAATCCTCCTCTGACGAGTCCGATATTTCAGTAGTATCTGATATTTCCGACCGCGTCCTTGAATATCAGCTCGATAGCCGCCCAAAGCCTCCGCCTGCCCCTCCCGCTGCACCGCAAGGTCCACCAGTGGCTGAACCAGAGGATGAGTTCGAGAGTAACCCCTGGAATGCCATGGCCACTGTGGGCTTGAGAGTTTATTACAAGGTGTTTGACGATGACAAGGACGAAGAAATAGTCAAGCTCAGAGTGCTTCGCCTAAATCAACATACCGGAAGACCTTCGAACAAGGGTCAGAAGCCCGATCCCGAGGATGCTAAGGACGTTGAGGGTGGTAAGGACTCTGATACAGCCAACAGCGAGGATCGAGACGAGGCCGAGAGCGAAGTTGAGCTCGGACTCGATGTGGATGATTCTGCCAAGGATGCTACTCTCGTTGGTGATCAGGAGCGCAGGAAGAAGAGTATTGTGCCAACATGAAGACATTGTCCATGAATGGGAATTTCATGTCAGCTTCAAACCCGGAAATTGTACCTGGCAACACTCAACTCCATAGAATAAGTAACAAATAGCTTTTAAACAGAATGAATATCACCTTTTGTTGACCCTCGGTTATACTTTGTCGTAAACTGATTTTTGAAGAAATTCCTAATACGCTCTGGATTTTTAAAGTGAACAAGGCCTTTGTGTAAGTAATCGACGATAATTGAGTTGAAAGCGTCTTTAGAATCAAATAATCAATAGGGGTATCATAACAGAATTTGCAAGACAAAATGTTAACCAAACGCCCAAATCCATGCGCAATATCGATATGCACTTTCAAAACCCACCGAGAAGAGCGTCAACTTTACTTCTCTCTATTACATCCAAGTCCTCCATGATCTCGTCGGCCCCGTCGGTCTCTTTGTCCGGCAACTGACCGATTCTGCCGGCAACCCGCACCAGCAGGACGCGCATGCGCTCCAGCTCCTTTTCGATTTCGCCGTTGCGGGTGACGAGGTTCTCTTGCACATTGGTCTCGAACGGCCGCAGCAGGGCCTGCATCTGCCGCAGTCGATCGACGCGGGCCTTGGTCTCGGCCCTCTGCGCCGATAGTGTTTGTAGCCGGTCCTGTAACGTCTCGTATTGCTGCGCCGCGTCCGCGTCGGCTTCTGCTTGTTCGGGTCGGTGGGCGTCCCACGTCGGCGGGAGGGAGGATATGGCTTCGTCGGTAGCTGTTTCAAGGGCGGTAGGTGTTAGTAACTTGTGCAATTGTCAATGTATAACATGGAGAGATGGCGGCCTTGATGGCTGGAGAACGTACTCAGATCGATACCCTCGCGCAACTCGTCCAGCTCCTTGAGAGCCCGCAGCCCCTCGTCACCATCCCGCATGGCATCGTCGCCGCCGCCGCCGCCCTCGTCCTCGCCTACGCCGAGGAACAGGCTGTCAATCTGCTCGGCCACCTGCCGCGTCGCCTGCGGCGGGTAGACTCTGCGCACGTGCTGCTGGAGGTTCTGGTTTAGGCGGAAGAGGGCGTCGTCGATTGCGCGCTGGGGTATGCTGGCGCCGTCATTGTCGCTGTGGTTGTTGGCGCGATTCCGCCAGGCGCTTGACGGTGCGAGGCTTTGCGATAGGTGTAGTGTTTGGACGGTCAGGAAGGCGGATTTGTGCGCGAGGATTGTTGGCGGTGCCATGGTCTACTCAACAGTCTTGTCTCTCTTCGTCTCTTCTGTTCAAGTGTAATTGGTTGTATGCGATGTGCCCGAGCATTGAGAGACTTGTTGTATGATCGTATGAACGGGGCATAGAATAGTAAAGACTTGACGCGCCTAGGTCCATCAACGCGTCGCAGTTTAGCGATGTCATTGCTGAATAGCGGGGTCCTATGTGCAAGTCTGGCGGGGTACTAAGGTGCTAATAGAGAACGCAGCTGTATAAGTCTCCATCACTCATCTGCATGATATAGGTCTTAAGACGGCTTTCTTTCATTTCATTTTCAAATAAGAATTCATTTCAGAGGAAACATAACTTTTGCAGTACGTTAATCATGCAAGAAGAACTTCTACCTCACCAAACTACAGTCCAGACCACCAGGTCGTCTTTTGTACCTTGAACGAGGCCTTGACTGCCTTTGCGTCCTTGATCTCGCTGCTGTCACTCACAATGACATCGTACTCGCCAGCCTCGACGCACCACTTGCTGCGCTCCTCGTCCCAGTACGCGCCGGCGTACTTGGCCTCGAGCTCGACCGTGACCACCTTGCTCTCTCCGGGCCCGAGCTCGGCCTTTGCAAAGCCCTTGAGCTCCTTGACCGGGCGGTTCACCTTGGACTTTTGCTTGGGCGCGACGTAAACCTGCGCGACCTCGGCGCCCCGGACGCCGCCCGTGTTTTCGATGCGCACGTCGACGCGGAGCTTGCCCTCCTTCTCCGAGACGGACAGGTCGGAAAACGCAAACGTGGTGTAGCTCAGGCCGTGGCCAAAGGGGAAGAGCACGGGTCGCTGGGCAAACTCGTAGTAGCGGTAGCCAATGTAGATGTCCTCGCCGTAGAGCACGCGGCCGCCCTCGGTGCGGTAGTTGAGAAACGCCGGGTTGTCGGAGCCGCGGAGGGGGAAACTCAGACTCAGCTTGCCCGAGGGGTTCACGTCGCCAAACAGGACGTCGGCAATGGTGTTGCCCGTCTCGTTGCCTCCGTACCACGCCTGGATCACGGAGCTGACGTCCTTGATCCAGGGCATCTCGACGGGCGTGCCAGACTGTAGCACGACGACCGTGTTGGCGTTGGACTTTCCGACGGCCGAGATCAAGTCGTCCATGCCGGGCGGGAGAGCCATGTGCTCTCTGTCTGCACCCTCCGTCTCCCAGTCCTAGAAATCAACTTGTTAGATCGGTGCCCGTGGAAGATAAGTATGAAGTAATATCATGTCACTTACAGCATTGAGTCCGGCACAAATAATGACCTGGTCAGCATCTTTGGCCAGAGCTGCGGCACGCTTAATCTCGGCCTTGGGATCAATGACCTTGCAGCCACCAAGTCTGACCGCACCACCTCGCATGAGCACAGCCTGGTCGCCCAGCTTCGATGTTGGGGTGGATCCGAACTCGACCCTGATGTGGTACGACTGCCCCTTCTTCACTTCGTAATGGCTCTTCTCCTCGATTGTGCCGCAGCCAAAGAAGGCGTTGCCCAGCGTCTGCTTGGTGGTGTTTTCAATGACCAACTTGCCGTCGACGTAGAGGTTGCCACTGCCGCACACGACGAGGCCAAACTCATATGTGCAGTCCTCATCGGGAGTCAATGTGCCCTCGAGGGTGGCGTAAAAGAGCTCCGACTTGAGATCAGGGTGCTGGTAGTCGATCAGGAAGTTGTCCGTCTTGAGGATCTCGAGCTCGTCAAACGCCTTTCTTCCGGAAACGTCTGGTGCCTCGTTGTAGAACTTCATGGTCATGCCATCATTTCCACTGAGGGACTTTGTCGAAAAGCCTAGAGGCGGGAGCATCAAGTGTGAGTATTGACCGACTGTGTAGTCAGGAGCCTTGTCGAGTTTCTCCTTGATACCGTCAAACGGAGTGACTGCATAGTATGCGGCAAGAGAAGCCGAGCCACCGCCGTGGTATGTAGCAATCTTTGCATTGGGTCCAATGACGACAGTCTGTATAATCGAGATTAGTTGCCATAAACCACCTAGGAGCCAGATGGATCTTGAGATATGCTCACCTTCTTATTCTTCTTCAGAGGCAACACGTTCTTCTCATTCTGCAAGAGAACGATACCTTCATTACCAATCTTTCGGAGCAGTGCCGCCGTCTCCGGCGTGTCCAGCGTCTTTTCTGGTGCATTCTCTCCAACGCCGCTCTCATAGCTTCTCTTGACAAACTCGAGGAGAGTTCTCACTCGGTCGTCAATGATGTGCTCTCGTACCTTGTCGGTCTGGACGTTGAACTTGAGGGCATCACCACGGAATCGTGTGGGGCCCGGCATTTCCAGATCCAGTCCTGCTATGGCTGCCCTGTTTGGACGAGTCAGTCAAACGAGGCTCTATTATTACTCCCGTGCCATTGAAACTTACTCTGTAGTGCTGTAGGTACCCCACCAATCGCTCATGACGAGTCCCTCCCAGCCCCATTCTCCGCGCAGCATCTTGTCGAGCAACTTGTCGTTCTCGCTGCAGTACGTGCCGTTGACACCATTGTATCCCGTCATGAAGGCGGCCGGCTGGGAATCCTTGACTACAAGCTGAAAGGGGAGTGCGTAGATCTCGCGCAGAGCTCGCTCAGTAATCATGGCCTGGACGGCATTGCGCTTGTGCTCGTGGTCGTTGCAGACAAAGTGCTTGATCGTGGCCAGAATGCCCTTGGACTGGATGCCCCGTACGAGAGCTGCGGCTCCCAGACCAGCCTAGACAGCGAGAAGTTTAATTCTTTGTTCACAAAAGAGGAATATGCCGTTTGTTCAACATACCAGGAACGGATCTTCGCCAATGGACTCGAAGCCACGGCCGCCCAGCGGCGATCTTTGCATGTTGATGGTGGGACCTAGAATGACGTGCGCTCCCTTGGCCTTGGCCTCGTCGGCCATAAGCTTTCCGGCCTCCTCGAGGAGCTCGGTGTTGAATGTGGCTCCGAGTCCTGTTCCGCAGGGGAAACATGCTGCCTTTACACCGTTGAAGAATTTGGTTCCTCGAACACCATTGGGTCCCTATGCCGGTCGCTGTTGTCAGGTATAGCTACTATTACACACAATCATGGCCGATTTATACTCTGCTGGTCTGTTAGCTTTGTAAAACCCAAAAAGATTGCACATGGCCGATGTTGGACTCACCACATCTGATGTCCGCACGGAGGGGATTCCATGCTGAGGCAATGCCTTGGTATGCCACATATCAATACCTGGAGTTCAGTAATTAGTCATTGTTGCCAGGTTGTACATGGCAGTGCAAGGAACTCAACAAACCTGAAAGTAGGTCCACCTTCTCCGACAAGGTGAGCTTCTTCATCACCTCCTCTACGTTGAGGTCCGCCATTGTGAATGTCTGGCCTTGGGCAAGGTTTACAAGATGGGTGTAATGGCAAAAGCAGGAACCAGGACCAGCGGATCGCTATTGGAAGCAATTGAGAGGAAAGGAGAGGAGGGGAAGGGGAATGGCTATCAAAACGTGTTTACAAATGATCAAAAACGTGGCGCCGGAGCTACTCTTAAATACTATTGCATCTACTTCGCCGATATCTATCATTGGCTCCACGGCGGCACCACTTCATCCGCTGGGCATGGGGGGGTCTTTCGCGGTTGCCCGTTGCGGGCCAAGATATGGTTCATACATTCGGACCTGATGAAAGAGCTGCACGTCTATTGCCCTTTACATGATTTCTTCTAGAGGTCATGAATTGTAGATCATCACCGCCTCGCTTATGGATAAATCTGCAATCCTGCAGGTCACTGCTTCCCATTACATCCACAACATTCACCGTCGCCAAGATAGAGACCAACAGTACCATCGTGAATGTTTATCAGAATGGGATATTTTCCGGCGGGAAGCAGACGAAGCCCCTCAATCGTTTAAACGCAGGAACGGGCAACGCCTTTGCAAGCCGCCTAACCTAGTCCAATTGAACCCTGCTGCTGCAGCCGGCCGACGGGCCGATCAACCTGAAAAACTCCGGAGTTTTGCCAGTATTCTGGCGGTAAACGAGCGCTGATCGGCGATGGAGAATACGACCAATCGCTTTTGGTGTTTGCGGGGAAGCTGTTTGTTTTCTTTGTTGCCAGATTGAGGGTGGTTTGGAGGGTTATTCTGTTATAGGTTTGCTTCTTATTGGACGTGTACAGGCATTTTGGTTTGTGAATTATAGCTGTGATGAGATCAATATACCTCTATACTCCAGTACTGATGTCTGGCGGGTAGGACAGCGGGGTAGCTGGGGGGCTTGGCACCGGTGCGGCGATCAACGTACGCTGATACAGGACACTGAGCACTACATTCACGATGAAGTACTCGTTCAATAGGCTGAGGCTGACATTGATAATCTTGGAATGTTCTTGAATGTTCTGTTAACACGACACACAACGGTCTGAGTCATTGCCGATGGCTGTGCGTTCAGCTTTCTCATTCCTTTGGAAGCAGAATCGTTGCTGTACAGGTTAGAATATCATTGAATTGAGCGCTTTGGGTCGCTATATCCCGATGTGATTAATGGGGCCCCATATCTCAATAATGAATCAACACCAAAACATGCGGCAACGCTATTGCGTCAGCCACTAGCCTTCGTCTTCTCTCTGCGTTCACCATATCGGCAAATTATTGTTTGTAATCGTAAAACTTGACACTTAAATCAACAAAGCCAACATGAAGTACCGTGGAAACTACAGTATAAAAGATCTGCGTCGGGATTTGGATGGTGGCTTGGGCTGGGCACATACTACTGAAAGTGTGGCAAACTACATGGAAATCATCGCAAGTTGTGTAAAATTGGCACCGTCCAATCGTGAGCTAACCGATCCCAGATACCTACGGTACGGGAAGCTAAAATCAAGTACGTGGATTTGTTCATATTATCATCAATCCCAAGTTGGAGACAGTCTGTTAACATGCCCCAGAGGCTGCTTTCGGCATACGTCAAGTCAGGACAAGACGGACCCCAAAAAAAGTTGTCACGACATCATTTTTCAAGTCGAGGGGCGGAAAATTGGCGACCTGTCATGCGCACGGCGACGGCACCTGGAGCATTGCCTTTACGACTCTGGGGCAGGAAGAGCTGAGGAAACACGATGTTGCCGCCAGAGGCGTCGAGCTCGGCGTCAACGTGCGTGTTGAGATCAGAGAGGACGGCTTATACCACCACGGCGAGATGAAGAATAAGCCATTGGCATGTCTGGGTCAAGTTTCGCTCAATAACGACGAGGTGCATCGAGTGCATCATGCTAGTGATGACAGGGAAGCAGAGTCGAGTATACCGGCCCCAAAAGCGACGTCTGGGGCAGCTCTGCATGAGACGAATACAAGTTCCACGCCTAACCAAGCGCGTGTGGATTACAAGGCTACGCAGCGATCATACTATCACCGAGGCCGGTCCCAGTTGAACGAGGAACAGCAAGATCTAGCCGCGGAGCTGGCAAAAGTAGGACTAACGAAAAAGGACGAGAGGCTCATATTTCAGAAACTGAAAACTTTGCCATGGGAAGAACAAGAACAGATCTTGCGACAGTCCAAAGTACTCAAGTCCAAGTCACAGGGTTGAAAAACTGGAGACAGCCTGACGCGTGACGGTGCTCCGAGATGCAACGATCTACGCTCCCGAAGTGGAGCGACCTGGACTACTGTGCGCGGATCATCGGAGGATCGTCTCGGTCCATCTCGCTCGGAAGGTCGGTCGTTGGCGGAGATCCATTGAGCAGCCGCTCCAAGTGGTCAAGGCATTCCGAGTAGCGTCGGGCGTCATAAGAAATTTTTGACCTTCGTCACGTTCATGAGTATGAATTGAGTCGCCAGTAGGCCCAACATCACACGGAAAAGCGTAGCCGATCACTAATACGAGGGCAGCTATCATACATATTCTCCAGGCCAAAAGGCACAAATTTGCCTTGATGTCACAGGAAGAAAAATACTAGGCTTTTCTACCAAGCTTCAAGAATTAAAGGCAATCGAAGTGCTCATATTCTTTTGACGTCTTTCAATTTTGGCATGCATATTTTAGTCTATAAGTCTATGTAACGCGTGAAAACATTTATTGAGTACTTTTGGAATGAGTTCAAGCACAAAGACTCATTTTATTGATCCATAGAATGCTCCGCTTCGACCTCATCATCATTGATCTCGTCAATACGCTTACTTCCCGGTGGTGGGAATCTCGATAAAAACAAAACCGTAGTTGCAACCAGAGCAAATCCCTTTAGATACAATTAGCAAAAGCGGACACGGGAGTGTGCTTGTAGATACTTACAGCATTGCAGAAAAAGGTCAATCTCGGCTGACCAATCTCGGAGAAGAAGGCGAAAATGAGACCAAACAGTCCCTGGGTGATCAGCATGGCGGCGCTTTCGACCAAAGTGATGGCCGCAATGGCGTCCTGGCGCTGATTGGAAGGACACATTTCCGTCATGACGCCCTTTGCCGCCGGTGCGGAACCAGAGGCAAAGGGGAGGAGGAATCCAGCCATGTACACCTGCCACCCTTGGCTCGAGAACCCGGCTATGGCGGTCACGATGGTGTCTACAACCAAGCTCCAGCGAACAAACATGAGATCGAAACCGGTTCCGACGTCTTCGTCCTCCTCTTCTTCTGGCTCTGGCGCCTTGATTGGTTCTTGCGGCACTTCCTCGCCTGGAGAGGCGGGGAAATCCCGAGGATCAGTCGGCACGTCATCGACGTCCCCGTCTGCATTCTCCGAGCTGCCGTGCGGCTTTTCGCTGGGCCCATTGAGCCACGTCCTGCCGACCGAAATGATCTTGGGGAACATGACGATCAAGAAGAGACCCCGAATAAGCGCGTTTCCAAACATGAGCCATCCGTTCTCCTTGGTTCCAAAATCGAATTCGGATGTGGCATACATTTGCAACAAGGTCGGCGCATAAGTCGAGGCGAACACTCCGAGGAAGATGCCTAGTGCAAGAAAGATGAGGCCGTAGCTTGTGAACAACTTGCCGTCCTCTTGTATGTACTTTTGCGGGACAATGACTTTGAGAGGCGCAAAGAAGCCGCCAACACCACGAGGGTTCTTCTTCTCGGCTTGGCCCTCGGTGGGGGCCTCTGGCAAGAACAATGCTCCGTATATGCTAGATGTAATGTAGAGGAAAAAGGCCACTTCAAAGGGTCGTCGAATGCCGTACATGTCACCAAGCACACCGCCCAGCAGATAGCCAAAGGCAGTTCCGAGCATGATGGAGCCTTGAAGTCTACCAAAGACGGCAGTCCGCTCTCTCGCAGGGACAATTTCACTAACTGCTGTATTAAGCACCAACCTACACGGATATGTTGTCAGTATTCGGTTGCTGCAAACCTTATCCATGGGGGTAAGGAGAGAGGGAGCTACTCACTGAAACCCACGCGGGCCACCGACGATGCCTATACTCTGGAACGCCTGAAAAATGATGATACCCGTCCTGCCACCGACCGTCACGCCCATGACCTGCGTGGCCACGCGGATGCCCAGCAGCGAAGTCTGACTAACAAACGCCCATCGGGGCCCCCACAGCTTGATAAAGTACCCGCACACAAAGAGGTTGAAGACGCCGCTGAAGGACGTGGACATGCCCAGGATGGAGACCTGCGTCGCGGTGCCGGCGTCGATCTCCCGGCGGTGGCAGCGATCGCCGACGCCGTCAAATGGGGGATTATGGCTATAGAATACATCACATTCCATTACACGAAATACGTAAATGATACTAGCATGGTGAATTAGTACATGGTGTTTTCAAAATGTCTTTTTGTCTTGAAAATTGATTTCATTTTGCTCTTTAGAATACGTACGGGACTTGGGTGATGCCCAGTGTGAATGCCATCAAGAAGCCGGCCAAGAGAATGCGATTGGCGGGCCCGAAGAAGGAACTCTTTTGCTCCGCTTTCGCTGTGGCGACCGGCTGGTGCTTCTTTTGCGCGCCATTGCCCAGCAAGGGCGTAGTTTCAGTGGCCGCCATTTTCACCAACAGCACAGGAAAAACGAGTGACAATAGGTCAAATGGGAAATAAAAACCTCCAATTGAATCAACCCCTCAAAGGAAGACAAACTTCACCGGTTCCTGAAAGAATAGGAACTTTAGAGAGAGAACGAGAGGAAGAGATTAGAGAGAGAGAGATAGATAGAGATACGATTGCGAAATTTCGTGTGCACTGACGGAGTCGAGCCGAAGTGCCGATCATGTTATTGACCTGGACCGAATAGGTGGAGACGACGCCTCCGATACGGCGGGGAGCGATACAAGGTGATGCCAGATGCATACCCCAATTTCAATGATTACAAGTGCCCATGGATTGCTCAATCCGCTGACTACTGACCAGTCAAGAGTCATAGAGATGTAGAGATGAGATACTAGTAGCTAAAGTGATTGCAGCGTTGTGTTACGATGGAGACACCGCTTGGGGCTCCTCACCCACAAGGCACAAGGCACAAGGGCGGGCGGCTCCATTGTGGTCTCCTCTTGCTTGCCTTGCCGCCCGTCATTACGCCCGCTACCGACCGCCATTCGGCGTCCGAGTTATGTGCTGCAAGGAAATGCCCCATATCGGTTCTCAAAGCGGAGATGTGCTGACCACCGTTGTAAAGATCCGATGTGAAATATGACAATCATATGTCTGTATTTGTTGAAGAGACAGTGAATATAAGCTCCGGGAATGATCTCATTGGTACTAGAGGGAATTCAATCGGCAGAGTTCTTAAGCGGGTAGGTCAGTAAAAGCAGCTGCACCACACGCACATTAGCTCCAGCGTTTAATCCGGTGCTTGGTTTGCTTGGTAATGAAATGAACATGACCTCGGGGACTTATCCCCCCCTGCAAGCGAATATGCGGATCGAGCCGCTATCGCCGACCCCCTACTATTCCCGAGTCCCGAAACTTGAGCCTTTACACGCAGGAGTTTTTGCAATGGGTGTTTATGTTTCTCTTTATACATTTGAGAATCTCGGGGCATGTTTTACGAGGTCATTGGCGAAGTCGCAATCTGCTGTGCTTAAGAAAACGGACTGCCGTTGTAAGCCAGACCGCCAATTAACTTGCACTGCCTGGATAATCAGAACAGACGGAGCTCGCCGCAAACATGCATCCGTCAAAGGGAACGGATGACGACATCGGAGAGACGAGACAAAATGTCGTTCTCAATCAGCAAGAAATGTCAAAAGAGCCGGAAGAAACAAGAATGAATTCGGATGCAAAGAGCATACAAAGGACCGATGGCGTCTCAGTTCAAGAGGACCAGCCGCACCAGCTCGGCGACCAAGACGAAAAAGATCCACACCACACCAAAAGCCCCACGAACGGCAGCGGCCTTGATACGGGGGACGAGAAGGCGGCATCAGGGACCACAAGAACATCGCTAATTAGCAGGCTTTCGTGGATCCCCAAGCGATGTCGCTATGATCCGGATAACCCTCCCCAGTTTTCATTGCCCATGAACATGTTGATGGGACTGGTCAGTATAGGGCAATTCGATTGGGGGTTCTTAAGTTAAAGCGGAACTGAGTCGTATTATAGGCCGGAACCTTTACTGTTGCCAATCTTTACTATCCCCAACCAGTAAGTTACTACCACTCACCTCTTTGCTTTTAAAATCACAGCATAATGGCTGATATTCTGGACAGATTCTCAATATTCTGGCCCACGACTTCAATGTCAGCTTTGAGACCGCGTCCAATGTCGCGACACTTTCTCAGGCTGGTTACGCCGTAGGCCTGTTGTTCGTCTGTCCGCTTGGCGACAAAGTGCGCCGAAGACCTTTTGTCCTGTCGTTGATCTGGGCGACAGCCACCGTGGTAGGCAATGATGTATCCTGCTTTTATCAACGGACATGCGACTGATAGAGTATAGTGGCTTGGCTTGTGCCTCACTAATAACTTCAATGCCTTTATCGGACTGTCGTTTATATGTGGCGTTGGGTATGTACCTCTATTCCCCATGATTTCATGAATATCGGCAGGCTGCCATGCCTCAAGACGGGACACTGCATGCTCACTGAATGAAGTATGGCAAACGCGTGCTGACAGAGTACCATCTTTCTAGAACCGTAACGCCACAGCTGATGCTGCCCCTGGTCGGAGACCTGGCTCCTCCGCATAGGCGTGCAAGTTCGCTTTCTATTGTCGTCTCGGGGCTTGCACTTGGCATGTTGATTGCCAGGGTCTTGTCGGGTATCTTGGCAAATTTCACCTCTTGGCGAAACATATACTGGCTGGTGAGTTTGAGGAATTAAGTCAACCCGCACACTAAACACTAATCACCGGATTCAATTAGGCGTTTGGGGCTCAGTACATGATACTCATCCTTCTATTCTTCTTTCTACCGGATTATCCGGCAAAGGACCCTGGCCTACCTTACCTTCAGTTGTTATGGGATATCATCACAATGGTAGTCAAGGAGCCAGTGTTGCTACAAGCCTGCCTGACCGGATACCTCTTGAGCGCCGCGTTTACCTCATTCTGGACGACCCTCACCTTTCTCCTCGCATCACCACCCTACAACTACTCGTCCCTAGAGATTGGTTTCTTTGCCTTTATCGGCATCGCGGTCATCACGCTAGGTCCGCTGTGGTCTCGCCTAATAACAGACCGCTTCGTACCGCTCTTCAGCGTGATCCTAGGCCTATCGCTGGAATTCGTCGGCATCGTGATCGGCACCTTTATAGGCAAATTCACCGTCGCGGGCCCGATAGTCCAGGCCATCACCATGGACACGGGCGCCAACTTTGCCCACACGGCTAATCGCACAAACGTGTACACGCGCCTCGACCCCAAGAAGCGCAACCGCGTCAACACGGCCTACATGGTGTTCAGCTTCGCGGGCCAGCTCACGGGCACCGCCGTCGGCAACCGCCTGTACGCCCGCGGCGGGTGGACCTGGAGCGGCGGGTGCAACATTGCCTTTATCGGCTTCGCCCTCGTCCTGTGCTTCCTCCGGGGCCCCCACGAAAAGGGCTGGGTGGGCTGGCGCGGCGGCTGGAGCGTGCGAAAGGATGTGGTGCTCGCCCAGAACAAGGGAGCTACTGACGAGGAGAATGGCAACGGCACTCCGCCGAACCAGGAGCAAATGGCCGAGGAGGTCCAGTCTTCTGCGGCGCAGAATACCCCAGGAAAAGAAGGGCACGAGGTCAAGAGTTGAGGGACTCCTTGTGCAGCATATGGCGGATGCGGCATGTAAGGTTTCAAAAGAACCAATTGAGCTTGATATGGCAAGTTTTGTGACCAATGAAAACGGATGTGCGCTGTTTCCCCAGATATACTCATGCATTAAGAGTATGCAGTGTTGATGTGGCTGGCTCTAATTGTGCAGTCAGTCCGCTTTGCAGAGGCATGGCGTGCATAGATTACTCCAGGACTTACTATATCTAGAAGACTATCTGGATAATGCTTTAATGATTTATAATCGCACCAATCACGTCTTGCACATGGGTTATTAGAGTTGAGTAATACTTGGTGACACCTTTCATTGCCATGTATATGCAGCGCTGAGGTCATCAGACGCGGGATACTCAAACGAGATCATGGGGTAAACAGTCAATGTTCTACTGAAGGAGGCCATGTCCCTTCCAATCACAAGCACGGTCATTGCATTACTGGAACATGAAAGTGAAGTGATGACATCCCGCCACAGAGGTCGGGGAAGGGCTACTTTTTGCTTTTCGCCCCTAATATTTTATTCGAGTAGACAAGGGCTTATCATGCCGCACACTGAGTGTGTTTGTTCTCTATTGTATCTTCAAAAAGTTCCATAACCAGCAAAAGAAAAGTGAAATCAAAATTGAACGCTTTGTCATAACCATGTCCCAATTATTCCTAGCCAAGTGCAGACATCAAATAGTCTACCACTCAATGACCTCGTTGGGGAAGAACTCGTTGATCAGCTCAAGGTAGTAAGGCTATTCAATATGTTAGAGACTGATTCAAAGAATTATTTGTGGGATTGGTGACGGAACATACCTTGAGCTTCTCGGCATCGGGGATACCATCGCTCTTGCTGTACAGGTCGTAAGGGTTGAAGGCCTTGACGGCCTCGAGCATCTTGTGGTCGTGCTCGTCCATGAGGTCGCGGTAGGCGCCCTCCTTGTGCCAGGGGTAGAAGGAGTGGTAGCGGATCATGGCAAGAGCCTCGGCGGGCAGGGTCGACTGGTCCTTGACGACGTGATAGAGGTACTCGTCGTGGCCCCAGGACAGCATGATGTTGTCGAGGCCGCAGCCCGGCGAGTAGATGCCGTGCTTTGTGCTGTAGATGGGGTCGTTGATGTCGGGGTTCTCCTTGAAGGAGCCCGGGTAGATGATGCGCTCGTCAAAGGCGCAGCCGACGGGGAAGGTGTCGCCGACAACGTCCCACTGGCCCTGGGAGCCGTAAAAGTAGAGGAGCTTGCCCAGGTCGTGGATGAGACCGGTCAGCTGCATCCAGCGGGGCTTGCCATCCTTGCGGATAGCCTCGGCGGACTGGAGCAAGTGCTGGATCTGGGACAGGCTGGTGTCCGGGTCGGAGTCGTCAATGAGGGTGTTCAACTTCTCCATGGCCTCCCAGATGGTCATGTGGTGCTTCTCCCGGAACTTGAAGTCGTTGCGTGCCTTCAGGTTGTAGGCAATGGTCTGCTTGGTGTGCTGCTCAATGTAGAAGTTCTTGACACGGTCGCAAGCGTCCTCGTATTGTCTGAATTGTGTCTTGTCCTTCTCGGAGTCGAACTCGGACTGGGTGTTGAAGGCAGCCTCCTCCTCCTCCTTGGCCTTGGCGGCAGCAGCGGCCTTCTTCTGGTCCTTCAAGACGTTGACGGCGTCGATCTTGTCTGAGAGGTCCTCGAGGGCCTGGCCGTCGCGGGCCGTGGTGTCGTGGTCTACAAGAGCGCCGGGTGCCATTGTGTCTGATTATGTGCTCAAGTTTGTGTAAAAGTGATTTGGTGTGTTGAAATGTTAAAGAACGTCGCTGTCTGGATGTTTATATCTACAGGCGACAATAGATGATGATTTTGTTGTTGTTGATATTGTTTGATATGTGTGAATGTCGAATGCAATCATTTTGAGGTCAGTTCCAAGGTCGATATATACTGAAAACTATATCATATGGTGGAGACTGATGTAACTGGAGTTGCCGTCAGTAAACTGGGCATACTCGCGTCGAAAAAGGATAAAATCGCCGAGGGTAAGTGCCGCACCACCCACTCGAGCCTCTAGTGTTTGACCTATATAAGACAGATCGGGTCAAAATGCCCGAAGATTACCCCAAATAGAAATCGTTTACCTCTCTCCATGGGGAAGACTATTCTTGCACACGCATTGCGCCGTCCACTAATTAGGCCTCGTGCTACTTGGCACCTCTGGCTCTAGATCGCCAATCTGTGGTTCGGAGTGCGGGGACCAGTAGCCGTGCAAGAATTTCTTGATCGTCATCTTTTCTCATTCTACGCAGTAGGTTCCGCCGCGCGCGAGTATTCCATACCCTTGCTTGCCCTGTTTGCCGGGAAGGGGACCGAATGAGCGGGCACTCACGCCTCGCCTACTTATCAACTCAAAGCCTAATGTCGATAGGCTAGTTAGGGATGTCTGCCATGTGTGCACTGCGTGTACCTACTCAAATCGTGGGTGGAAATGTTTTCCTGAACAAACACGCGAGGAAAGTCCGGGGACTGAATCTTCAATGAGTTCATAATTCAATGGTCAGTATTCGACTCTAGCCATGCTCGTAGTCCGTCATCCATCCCCACACCCTCATGAGCTGCTGTTGTATCGCCTTTGTAGGACGTGCATGGTTCGTCTCTGTCTTTTTAAGCACGTCTAGCATTGCCTCCTGGTCTGCCCTGTTCTCGAATTGATCGCCAACTAAAACGGTCAGTCACGGAAATACATTCCGAAATTTGGGGTTTTCGGAAATACCTACACATGGCAATGCCCATTGACGCAGTAAATAAAGCTGGTGGCGTCCATTGATTGCATGATCCTATTCCACATATTTGTCGCATCAAGTAGTCGACCCGTTTCTTGGCCAAGTCAGTCAAGACCTTTACAATTGGGCTGGATGGATTCTTTTGTACTTACCGCTATGGCCTTTACGGCGGCAGCTCTCTTGGTGCCGACCCTCGGTATCGCAGGATCAAACTGCGCCAATAATAATTGGGCCAGAATGTGATGCTGCACCCCGACAACTTTCGAGAATTCACAATTAGCTCATCGTTTATTGGCGCGTCAGAGTTCGATGCCTCACCATGACAGCTCGAGTGATACCAAACCTGCGGGAACGCATCCCCAACTCCTCGATCCCGGAAGTAAAAAGGCTCAAACGACGGGGGTCGGGTTTCATCCCAGCGGCTGCATTGTTCGTTCAAGTACGTCCACCGGGAGTTTGGCTGGGCCGTCTCGGAGAAGCAAAAATTCAAAACATCGGCAAGATTTACCACCGCCCGGTTCGACCAAGTATAGTCGTCGGTGGGCTCAAAGGAGCGGTCAACAATGAAATGATCAAGGCGGATTTTCACAGGCGCTGTGTGCTCATGGCACTATAAATCTCCTGGCGCAGACCAACCCAGTATGAGGCTGCGCTCAGACTACCTGGCAGCATGATCTGGTCCCCGACATTCACGAAAGCATGGATGCCAAGAAGATGACCATGGTTGTCCTGGCCTGAGCTGGCTGCATTATATATGCACTTAGCTTGCAGTATTTCAAGGTTTTGTGGTTGAAGACTTACCATCCATTTCTTCGAGCATCCTCAAGATGATTGTAGCAGCAAAAAGATTCTCATCAGACACGGTATAAGAGTTATCCAACATGGGAATGAGGTAACCAAGACATTCATCGTGATATCTGTTGGATGCTAGCGGATCATAATCACTTGTCTGGCTTAGATGCCTGGCGGCAATTGCAAAAATTGCTTTGAGCAGAGTCGGGGACATGGTAGCACGCTGTGGTACCACGAGCTCAAAGTTTCGCAGGGGGTCAGTCAAATCAAGCTAGATGTGCCAGTCAGAAGACGAGAATGGGCGGAGCAAGTTGTGATTATACTTACACAAACTCCTAGGTGTTGTACATAATGTCTAAACAGGTGTGCCTCGGCCTCATTCATCAAGGAAAATGGGTCAGAAAGTGAAAGGTGTGAGAGGCTGCCACTGCCAACACTCCTGGTGGGCGTAGGTAATTGCCTATCCTGGGGGGTTGGCTGTGAGGGTGGTTGACTGCCGGCAATGGGGCTATCGGAGACGTCTCTGTTCCTATCAGACCCTGACCAAGGAACAAAAGGCTTCTCGATGGGGGAAGGTTCAGATCGTGATATTGAGTGAGTATGTGATGGACTGTGAGTTGCGCGCTGCTCCCGTGGCGATTCGCTTGCAGTAGGGTAGCGGAATGGTGCCTCTACAGGGCGAGGAGCCGCCTTTTCTGATGCATCATCCCGACTGGACTGAGGGGACCTAGGTGAATCTCCTCGCTCGCTCTGAGGAGTAAAGGAATTTTCTGGCGAACTGCCAAATGCTAATGACGTGGTTTCGTCTATGTATGTCACTAATAAATGCATGAGTTGAATCAGTCACTCACAAAAGTATAGCCAAGTGATGGGGGGACTTACAACTTCTGGGGGTTTTGATCCATCGCTGATTCTTCTTGAATGTGTCTAGACGGGGCAAGGGTCAATTGAGATTTCAAGGGACTTCGAATGACTTGCATGATTGATTGCCTGGCTGGCAGGAGAGAGAGATGGATACATACCTTTTGCGGGCTTGAACTTGAAGGCAAGTTTACACTCCCGGCCGGAGTTTGAACACCGGGAGCATTTCGGTATTAGCCGGTCACATTTCAAATGATTCTCCCGGCACGGAAGGCTGCGGCGGCGCCGGAAACCAGGTCAGCATCTTAGCCGGAATACACAAGACAACGCTTCCGAGAGTCACTCCACAAAACAGAGTTGAACGGAGCGCAAGGGCGGAGCGGCATTGAGTGAAAGAAAGCAATAACAAAATGGAAAGAAATCGTACCATGGTGTGGCCAGGAGCTCCGCTTTCTCGTGTGAGGGCATTCGCGATATCGTTCGAGGTGGAAAGCGGCCACTTGCAAGCCAGGCAAATCTCCTTACTCACTACACTGCCAGTCTTCAATCATTGAGTTTTCCGGAAATGTTGGTATTAGAAGTGATCGTCCAGAGATGGGCAAAACGCCCGAGTGAGTGAGTGACACGGCAGCAAAAAAGGTCCTAGGTATTGGTCTGGCTTTGCCCGTCTGGCGTCAGGTCTGTCTGGGTGTCTGGGGGGCAGCAGACCATCTTGAGTGTGTCTGGGGTGCCGCTGGGACTTCGCTGGGACTTGACTGGATGGCGGCCTGGGGTCAATCCTCTTCCACCCACCAAAAGTTCCCAGGCCAACCCAGGCCAGCCCCGGGGTACCTTGGGTATGAGACTGGGAGGTGCCCTGCCTGGTCTGGTCTGGGGGGGCTACTTCTGGGGTATCGTATCCAGCTCAGACCAAAAATTCGACGTCATGGGACCTGGAGAATTAGCGGGGGACCCGGCAAATGGCAGCGAGAGAAAAAGCTATCGCTGCTGTCCCATTCCCCAATTCCCTCTAATCTCACTGCATCTTTCCCCGCAGAACCCCACTGTCAGAGACACGCCAAGAGGGCAACTCCCCCGGCCTGCAGCCCTGGCAATGATAATGTTTTGTTCTGGGGAACCGGATTGGTTCAAGGCCAGCTGCTATAGCGCACGCCTGACTGCATTGAGGCAATTGTAATGTAGCTGTTACGTTTTCGTCGCTTATTAGTATGTGCTATTGCTTGTAGGTATGCTTTGGTATGGCATCGTGAAGGGACCCGTGAGTTGCAGAGACATAGCCGTCCATAACCGTCTCTCCTTCGGTCGTTGTTAGCGCTCCTACTCAATTGTCTATTGTGCTGATCCCCAAAAATGAACAGCCCTATGCACGACAAGTCTCTCCTTAGACTCATACTACCCATTCAGCCATTATGGGAATAGAATAGAGAAATCATTATTGGTAGAGAACAGTCTATGTAACAGTAACGACCGAGTTTAGGTATTTTCACAATTGAATTGATGGGGAAACCTGGTCTCTGACTATTCCTTACTTGCTGATTCGTACGTGGACCCCTGGAAGTCGGGTGGCCGACATGGACAATAGCCTGGCCTGGACCCTGGACCAATTCGCATTTCTCATTTCTTGTGTTTGTTCAGAGCCCAGTCAATATTCTAGTTGCCGGCAGTCGGAGCGTTGAGAAAAGACGCACGTGAGGAGGGTTTTAATCTACAACCTCCATTGGCAGATCTTCAGTCTGGGAAAAAAAGAAGACAGGAATATTAGAGAGAAGAAAAACTCGTTCAAACTTCCCCTTTTCCCCTTCACAACCAAGAGACAACCTTTTGCCCTCTCGAGTCAGCAACGGCGCCCCGCAAGTTCCAATTCAAACCCCACATCGTTCACACCGTGAGCGCCTTCATGTGGAGATTATAATCGGGTCGCGCTGTCAAGTCAAAGGAGAATTTTCGATTTCTCTCGGGTGAATCGGGTCTCGATAGGTCCCTGCGCGCCCCCAGTTCTGGTGAGACCACACGAAAATCGACGATTAACCTGCATGTGCATTTCAGGCAACTTGTCACGAACCCAAGAATTGCCTGTAGCAGCAGTAGCAGTAGCAGCAGCAGCTCGGATCTCCACGAGCCGCTAAGACGCGCGACCTGCACCGTTTCACCCAAGATTCCCGCCCAGAAAGGATCAGCACGCGCGCGGAAGGAATTAATAACATGACTTCGGCGTCTGAGTCTGCGGCTGCCACCGGCCATGCTTCTGCTCGCGTGTCACAGGAGCAGCATGTCACGGCTGCCGCTCAGGGGCCCATCAACCACCACAACCCCGAAAAGTATGCCGTCGGCCCGGAAGACACTGCCGCCAAGCAGATGAGAGATCTCATCCAAGATGCCAAGCAGGCCACCGAAAAGGAGCACCGGATGACCCTTTTGCAGGGCATCCGGCTCTATCCGAAGGCCATTGGCTGGAGTGTGCTCATCTCGACCTGCATCTGCATGGAAGGCTACGATGTCTCCTTGGTCAACAACTTTTACGCCTTTGACCAGTTCAATCGCAAGTATGGCGAACAGCTGCCCGACGGCACTTGGCAGGTCCCGGCCCGATGGCAGGCAGGTCTTAGCAACGGTGCCACCGTGGGTGAGATTATCGGCCTCTTAATCAACGGCTGGGTCTCGGAGCGCTTCGGCTACCGCTACACCGTCATGGCTTGTCTGGTCCTCATCATTGCCTTTACTGCAATCTTCTTCACGGCGCAAACGGTTGTTACACTGCAAATTGCCGAGATTCTCTGTGGTATCCCGTGGGGTGTCTTCCAGACCCTCACCATCACCTATGCCTCAGAGGTTTGCCCTGTCGCGCTGCGTGGATACCTGACCACTTATATCAACTTTTGCTGGGGTATTGGGCAGGAGATTGGTATCGGTGTCATCATGGGCAACATGTGGAGGACGGACGAGTGGGCTTATCGCATCCCATATGCACTGCAGTGGATGTGGCCCGTTCCCTTGCTTGTTGGAATCTACCTGGCTCCCGAAAGTCCCTGGTGGCTCGTCCGTAGGGAAAGGCTTGATGAGGCCAAGCAGGCTCTACTGAGATTGACGTCGATGGAAAAAGAGACTGAATTTGATGCCGATGAGACTATTGCCATGATGGTGCACACTACCGCTCTCGAGCAAAAGATCACCAAGGGCGCTAGTTATCTCGACTGCTTCAGGGGAACTGACCTTCGACGGACAGAGATTGTCTGCATGGTCTGGGCGATCCAAAACTTGAGCGGTAACTCGTTCTCCAATTACTCTACATACTTCCTGGAGCAGGCTGGTCTTGATTCGTCCAAGGCCTACGCTTTTGCCTTGGGTCAGTATGCCATCAACTGCGTGGGTGTCTTTGGTGCCTGGGGTCTCATGAAGCTGGGAGTTGGCCGAAGATCATTGTACCTTTATGGACTTTGCCTCCTCTTCTGCATGCTTCTGATTCTTGGATTCCTCGGCATGGTACCAGACCGTACCACTGCTTCATTGGCAACCGGATGCATCATGTTGGTGTGGGCCTTGTGCTACCAGCTCACGGTTGGTACCGTCTGTTACTCTTTGGTGTCCGAGATCTCCACACGTCGACTGCAAATCAAGACGGTTGTCCTCGGTCGCGTTCTCTAGTAAGCTTTTCCTCATTTTGCCAGTGCTACAAAATATAGCTAACAGTCATCTCCAGCAACATTGTCGCCATCGTCTGTGGTGTTCTCACGCCTTACATGTTGAACCCTGGCGCCTGGGACTGGGGCAACTATACCGGATTCTTCTGGGTATGGGCGCCTTCTTTGAAATTTGTGTGCATCGTACTGACATTTCCTAGGCTGGTATTTGTGGACTGTGCATTATCTACACGTACTTCCGGGTTCCCGAACCCTCCGGCAGGTGAGTGACAACCCAGCCCTCTGATTTCATACTTTTAGTTGTAATTGGCTGACAAATTTCCCCTATCAGAACATTCGCAGAGCTCGACCTTCTCTTTGAGAAGCGCATCAAGGCTAGAAAGTTTGCGACAACGGAAGTCGACGTATTCGGCCAGGACTTGGATGCAAAATTGGCCGAGCAGTATAGGGATCAGATTGCGATCGCACACTTGGAGCACGATCTCAAGCTGCATTAATGTCAATTTGAAGCCATGAAACCTCGAGCTGCAGAGGTGTAATTATTTAACTTGTAGAGTAAGCTTGTTCAGAATGCTGCCATGTTTACAAGACGTACCCGAGAAAGGTCCAACAATGTACTGATATATCTCGAAGAACCAGTGACAAATGAGGCTTTAAATAGATACGTGTCGATGATCTTATCTCAAGCTTGACACAAGAACGTTGGCAGCTTTTCGCTATACTATAAAGCTGAGCAGCTGTGGAGTCGGGGACACTTGCAAAGTCACCTATTGGTCTTTGTCTCTGTTCTCAGAGGACTCAATCATTCCCAGAGGATAATTGTAATTGCCACAATATATGTAACTTTAATCGTTTTCTTTGCACGACCACAAAGGCCATCCAACTTGACCGCCCGAGATCTGTGCCAACTGTCACCACTGCCGGCTGCCCATTCATGATAGGTAGATGATGGCCACTGCCGAGCACCATCTGACATGGCCCCACCTGCTATATGAGGAATGCGGACGGGATTGCGCCATGCGGAGAGAGCAGCCATTTACCCGTGATTTTTAGGTGTTGGTTGATAAGAAAAACACTCTCAGTAACATTGAACTTTATGGAACGAACGTCAATTTCATCTCGTCAGAGCATTTTTACGATTCGCTGACACAACGGACATGATGGGCGACTATACGATTCAAAAGGAAGCCTCCCGGATTTTCCACGACGTCCTTCTAAAAGACGCGCGCCTCGGCCTCCCGAAAGAGGTCATAGAGGCGGCGTCACGGACAATCATTGACGAGGAGACGCCGATTGCAAAGCCCTTTCTACCTGCACCCACCAAGGCCAGTGAGACCAGCACGGCGCTCTGGGCGCTGCTCGCAACCTATGGCAACGTACTCGCGCAGCAGCGCTTCGGCGTCACCCAGACCGTGACTGTCAATAGCGATCTGGCGACCATTTTCATCTTTGCGTTCATGCTGACCAAGTTTGGCGACAAGAACATTGGCGACCCGGATATTGTGCCGCGATACCAGAGGTACGACTTGGCCAAGCAGTACCTGCCCTGGCGCCGTCTTTGCACCAATGTGTACCCGACCAAGGACGGGAGATGGTTTCATACGCATGCCAGTCTGGATGCCGACAAGACCTTACAAATGCTTGGACTGCCCACCTCGGACGACGAAAAGGACGAGTCGAAAATCATTGGTCGCTATTGCGACAAACTGAGGGAGTACGACGCCGCCTGGCTGGACCTCGAGGCCAACGAGCACTGGCGCCAGGCCGGTTGCATTGCGCTGACCAAGGAGGAGTACCTGGCGAGCGAGCACGGCACGGCCGTCGCCCACGATCCCATCTACCTGACAGAAGCCTTTCAGGACGAACGACTGCCGCCGATTCCCTGGCCAAAAGTCGACACTACCACCTTCCGGCCGCTAGAAGGCATCAAGATCCTCGACCTCACGCGCGCCATTGCCGGCCCCACGATTGCACGCCTCGCGGCACTATTTGGCGCTACCGTGGTGCGCATCTCCCATGAGCAGCTGTCGGAGCTGGGCGCCATCCTGGTGGAGAGCAACCTGGGCAAGGTGGACGTGAACCTGGACCTAAAGTCCGATGAGGGCCGGCGGGCCCTACTGCGCCTCCTAGAAGACGCCGACGTGCTGCTCGACGGGTTCCGCCCGGGGGCGCTGGACCGCCTGGGGTTCGGCCCCAGTTATGTGCGCGAGCTGGCCCGCCGCCGCGGCCGGGGCATCGTCTACGCCCGGGAGAACTGCTACGGCTGGGGCGGGCCCCTGTCGCACCGGAGCGGCTGGCAGATGATCAGCGACGCCGTCGTCGGCCTCTCGTGGGAGATGGGCCGGTTCGTCGGCCTGGACGAGCCCATTGTGCCGCCGCTGCCCAACGCCGACTTCCAGACGGGCATCATTGGCTGCCTGGGCATCATGAACGCGCTGGATCGGCGGGCCCGCGAGGGCGGCAGCTATCTGGTCTCCATGTCGCTCAACCAGTACAACAGCTTCCTCTTGTCGGTCGGATCGCAGCCGGAAGAGATTCAGGCGGAGTTGCAGGAGAAGTGGAAGGATATGAACTTTAGGCACTATGATAACATGAACAGGATTCTGCGCAAAGTGAGTATTCTTTTCATTTGAACCTATCTTGGACTATTTATGGCTGACTCTCTTATGGTAGCTCATACCCGCATTTCCGGAGAAAGTTCCGGAACTGTTCTCACCAGATTATTTTGAAATGATCGGTGCAGACTGGGGAACTCCCGGAGAAGAGATGACCATCTTGAAGCCAGTGGTGAGATACGAAAAGACGAAATTAAAGTACGATTATGGAAGTACGGAGAAGGGAAAGCATCCAGCAGAATGGCCCAGTCAACAGCTTTGATGGTACAACGAGGGTTTTGGAGTCAAGCCGCGTCTATTCATGTCGGTCGCGCCAAAATTAGTGCAGGTTCCGACGCTTCAAGCTATCTGCAGCCGCAATCGCGCACTGAATCCAATGCACTGTTCTGAATACATCCTTTCGTCTAGCATTATAACCGCGCACATACCGTGACTCGGACTTGTAAAATAATAGTGGTTTACCCTTTGTCACAAATGCGACCTTTCTAGTTAATACTGTTTCGGTCGCCAGAACTCTAGTGTCAGTCAGGTGCAATTCCTAGGCCCACGAGCTCTTGATGGAAGAACATTCAGGCCTTACAATGCTCATGATGTAGTCTCTCGAGTGAAGACTTGCCACCAGTCTCATCTTTACGACCACAGGATTTGTCGCTAGGTGTAAGATATCTGCCCAGGGAAAGAGTGCGATTCGTCAAACGGCCATGCTGCCCTGACAGGGTCTGCAGTATGCTCCTTCATAATGCGCCGTATTGCAGTTGTGATGGAATTGGTTCCCGATTCACATGTAAGAGATTAAACCTACCCCTGCTGATTGAGATAGTAAGCCACACACGTGCGAAGTTTGCCATGTTCGTCTCTTTGAATGCTCCAAGAGAGCCTGCAATGTTGGCCGCGTACAGAGGAACCGACCTTCCTCCGTTCAGCGGATGAGCTACCAGAGATGAATATTCTCTCTTGACTTAGCCATTGTTTGCAGAACAATCTTCCTCCAGACCATTATATAATCTCTGCATCACTACCACAGTGCTTTCAACCTATTTCCTTTTTCTTTTTTCTTTTTTTTTTTTTCTTTTTTTGGTATCACCTGAGCTAACACGCAGGGGTGATGGTGATCGTAAATGTAGGAAAAGGTTGAGTTGATCCTGTAGAGCTACACAAGAGATGTGCTGAAGAGCTATCTAATATACCCGAGCAGGTGAATAGCCGTGGGTACCACTATGCCTGTCAAAACTGAAAAAATTCTAGTATGACGTGAGATACCTGTCTTATTATGTCTGAATCCTTTAGTCAGTTTGCCATTGGTACACTTGCACATGGTAAAATCATATGAATGACTTTGATCCTATTATTCGACAGTGAAAACTGTCATCAATTGCTGACGAATATTCTTCAATGCCGCGCTATTCCTTCCTCTAGCTTCCACACTGCTTTCGTCATTCACCTTTGTAGTAAGCTCGTTTAGTGTATTGCAAGCTTCAACAACGGCGTTGCGATATCGACTGTTCTTTGTCTTTTCGTCATGTAAAACACGTTGCGCATCATTGATCTCGTGCTGTTTTTTATAGACATCATTTCTGAGCTTCCTGATTTCGTCGTCAGAGATATAATCGGTGCTGCTGGATCCGGAAGCTGAGACATTCTGTCGAACGTTGGAAGGCTGCGAATCATAGCTTTTCTGATTGAGCTGAAAGGTGTTGACCTGGCTTTGAATATTCCAGAGATGATATCCCGCAACCATGGCGAGAGAGACGAAGACATATATCAAAAGTCCAATGACTAATACAATAGCAATTTCAAACTTTTTAAGTTAGCTGAATGTAACAAAAGGTAATACTTACACGTACCTGGAAACGGTAATCTGATCCGCTAGACGACATCTTGAATGATTCCGCGATAATGAGTGTCAAATTTTCTATTCGAATATGCTTTTATGCGGCCTGATGTTTCTGCATTGATTAATGTCTATATTGACAGGCTGACGTGATATTTACTTACAGAGCAAGTTTTACAGGGTGAGTGTTTTAGACAATTTCGTGATCCTGTTAACAATGTTTCGAAGAATAAGAATTGAGCTGTAAAGCGTTCGACCGGATGGAAAGAGGTAGAAATAAGCATTGTTGGTATTATTACGGCTGCGTGAGAATCCGTAAGTCACAAATCTACCACAGCAATTGTTCTTGTGGTACTCCGGAGAACCTATCCAAGCAGTCTCATTAGGCACAATCGGGTGCAATGGCACATCGCTTAGCTGCATGTTGCTAACAACGGGCACCACTATTTCAAATACAAGCAATGAACATGCCAAGTTGGCCACTCCATGCTGGTAGCGATATAATGGCAAGTCTCATTCGTGGGACTTTCACAGGAATAAATTTTCCATCCAACCTTTGGCTTTGGAAAAAACGGGCACAAAGTCACGAATAATGACACGCCTATAACATAGCGGCACGGCCCGGTCCACTCTTATGCAGCGGGGTCGTTCATAAGATTAATCGATGTACAGCGGAGTTTGTAACAGACACATCGGAGTGATCATGGACCTTTCAGGAGAATTCGATCGATACCAGGAAGCGCCGGCGATACTAGATTAGCAGCCAGCATGCAGTTGTTTGTAGTAAATGACGGGTAACATGGTTCAAAAGTTTTATACGTTACTTTGGGTAGCATTGATTGCTCCTGGGAGCCATGCACTCAAGCCTATGGTGCATGGGACGGCTACTATGATTGGCTACCGTGAATTAAATGGTGAGAGAGTGAGCTTGTCTACTGATGATCGTGACAAGGACGAGGCTTCTTCTTCTTCTTCCCCCCGCCCAATTTTCCAAAATCTGTACCATATTAGCTGGTCCTGTAAAAAAGGTGATGTTATGGAATAAAAACTTGAGATAGATCTAAGTTGCGGTCATGGTTGCTTCCAGTCGCCCCAACGTGTCTGCAGCTGGCAGTCCCGAGCCCCCCAGCTCCTGTTGCAGCCCAACTTCTCTATCAATGCCAATCCAACTGTGGGCGAAGTAGCGTATCATTCGAACAAAAAGTGTCTAAAGTCACTTCAGGCTCAAGTGGCTTGGGCTCACACGCATTTGCCCAAAATCGCCTTCTGCATGCTTCCAGGTGCATGCGCCGTGGTGGCAGCGATGCGAAAAAAGATATCAACTATACATGACAAGTGCTTTGAACACTTCTACTGGGATTAGCGGTGACTGCTTGACAAATGCAGCTCGCTCCATTAGGCTGTTCCGGGCTTGGAGGGGGAGAGGGGGTCACTGACCGTAGTGGCCCGGTCGAAGGCAGTTGCGCTAGAGTCCGGTAGCTCGTTTCGACTATTCCCGCCACAACCCACGCGTTTCATGGTTGACACCTCCTATGCATGAATATCGATGATTTGTAGAATACCTTTCAAAAATCGCCGAATCGATTATCCATCATCAAAAGCTTTTGGTGAGTCGAATGAGGCGGATAGTGTGCCGAATCTTTTGCCGATTATTTCAATAGCCATGGTCGTATATAATTGATTTTATAGTCATGCTCAACGATAACTGTGAAAGTCATAATCACGCTGGCGATATGCGGTTGGCAACAAGTGAGAAATCTCTCCTTCCAGCCAATCCCACGAGAAAGTCGTATATACAAAAGGGAGTAACGTAGCCATAATGGCATGACATATCTCAGTTACATCGTTTAGAGGTAAAAATATTGACCAATGTTTTTCTCTTCTTCTTTCAATATACTCTTCATCTAGGTTTATATCGACGAAGAGAGATTTCCGCACCTGATCTTTTCCCACCTGCTTTGCTTGGCAGTGACCGACGGCGATATGGCGGCCGTTCATACGTTGATGCAGCATTAAGTGAATTCTGCATAACCGACAGCAACCTACCCTCACCTACCATTGGTCTTATGCGCAAATGTGCAACTATCACCCAGCAGATTGCTGCAAGCTACTAACGGCAGCAAAGCATCTATTTACTCGGATCGTCTGGCTTACGTCGGTGATTGGCGCCCGCAGCGTATGTCTGAGGCAAGAATTCAAGTTTTCAAAATGTTAAGTCCGACGTCCAGCCTCGACCTGTAGTGCCAGTCGGACATGATGGAAAAGGAAAAGCTCCCGCGGGAGCCTGGCAGGCTCTTGTGGCCACTATTCGTATTCTTAATGTGCTCGTGGAGAGCTTTCTCCCACTTTCCTCCACTCTATCCTTTTCTCGGTCAGCATTTCGGATACTTATCAACTCTTTCTTGGAGCTTCAGTTTGAATAGCATGAGCTCATCAGACTCATTACCTGTCATAGAAGTGAATGCAAAAGAAGAGATGTTCGAGAGATCTGAAGAAGCTGCACAAGAGCATTTCGATTTCAACGATTGGTTGCTATCACCACTGAAAAAACATGACAAATGCTCCAATCACGCAGATGAACTCACTACACAAGACAAGTATCTGAGGCTTCTGAGGGATGTCTCCGAGGACTATGGGAAGAAGCGTCTGTTCGTATGCTGCGATGGTACTTGGCTCAATGCTTCAGGAACTGTCGCACCTCTCTCCAATGTTGCGAAGCTTGCCAGGAGCGTAGATCGGGATGGCAATGACGAACCCGGCTTTCATACACTTGGCGGTGTTCCCCAAATCGTCTACTACTCGAGTGGAGTAGGAACACGATCCACTTTGCAAATGGACAGCAATGTCGCGGCAGCTACAGGGAAAGGTACGGTATTTTCCTCACATCTCGACGTCTAAGACAATCTCGCTATGAGTACTAAATGAAATCAGGTATCAGCCATGTTATTCGAGACGCCTACTGCTTTCTCAGCAACAATTACAATGGCATCTCCAACCGGGATGAAATTATCCTCGTGGGGTTTTCTCGTGGCGCCTTCACGGTCCGGTGCCTGGCTGAATTCATAAGTTGCGTTGGCCTACTACGGCGAAGGGACCTGGCCTTCCTCCCAGTTTTCTTCGAAGACTGGGTAAAAGGCAACGATGAAATGCTCAAAAAGAGATTGATAGATATGGACAGGCGCTTTTATTACCCTAAGCCAAAGATCAAAATCTTAGCTGAATGGGACCCTGTTGATACTTTAGGGATTCCTCTTATCTACGAAAGTGGATTGCAACGTCGCATGAAGGAACAGATTGTGCCCAGACAGGTCGAATATGCGTTTCTTGCTCTATCTTTGGGCGAGAAAAGATTGAGCTACTTGCCAAGGGTCTGGAAGAAGAGGTCGACGGCGATAACTGTTGAGGTCAGTCAATGTGCCTTTTTGGGTGACCACGGGGACGTTGGTGGAGGACACCCGGATCCCGGTTTATCCACCATAAGCCTACTCTGGATGGTATCAAAGATAAGAAGCGCATGTAGAGCAGACTTCCAGATTGGGGCATTGTTGCAGTTCAATACCCCATTATGGCTACCGGACTCCAACTCTCGCCCGGGCCTTTTTAGGAAGAGACGTATTAGTGTTCGAAACCTGGCGAACACGAAGGGTAAGTACTGTTCATTCGAGATGCACTCGTATACTCTTGATCGCACGACTTAACTCACAGCATTTAGGAATCGTTCATCAGCCATCATTCTGGTGGTTTCTACCACACTATCTTACATTCGGTAGGCTGTTCAGCGGCGGACGAGGCTTCATAATTCGAAGGCTTGCTGAAAACCAGCCTGCTATAGACGAGCCTGCCGCGGACGATGCTGCACCAGTAAATAATGCTCCGACAAATAATACTACAGCAGGAAATGATTCTGTACTAGAGAATGATTCCGCAGCAGAGAATGATTCCGCAGCAGAGAATGATTCCGCAGCAGAGAATGATTCCGCATCAGAGAATGATTCTGGACCAGAGAATGATTCCGCATCAGAGGATGCTACCCGGCCTAACAGTCCGAACGATGTTCCCGAAACAATTGGATGCACCTTGGAAGTACACCGAACGGTTCGCTTGCTTCAGGAAAGGCGTAATGTCGACCCTAGTCCACTTCACGAGGCGAAAGTTGAACAACCAAAACATGAGGCGGTAGTTGAACAACCAAAACATGAGGCGGTAGTTGAACAACCAAAACATGAGGCGGTAGTTGAACAACCAAATCATGAGGCGGTAGTTGAACACCCAGATCATGAGGCGGTAGTTGAACAACCAAATCATGAGGCAGAGGTTGAACAACCAAGTCATAAGGCGGTAGTTGAGAACCGAGATCATCGCTACAAGTGGACAATGAAGGGCAATTCAAAACTACAAATCTACGAGCAACAGCTTGGTGACTGGGAGAAGAGACTCTTGAGAAGTTGGAATTTAGAAGCCCAAATATGGGAAGAAGGCTCGGACTTCAAACTGCCTAATGGTGTTAATAAGCTTGAGCATAACTTGCGCGACCATTGGGAAGGCCTAACCAGGGAAGGGGTTTGGGGGCTTGAACGCGGAGATTTCGGTGAATCACTTATAAAGCTCGTCTGTGATGAACTCACTCTTGATGAGCCTAGTCCTGATAAGCTCAGGTGTGATGAGTCAACTTGTCGCAAATGTGGTGAGCCCATTTAGGATTAAGACATCATTGTAGATTGCTCTCCGTACATTATAAACTATCGTACAGGATCTATAGATTTTCCGTCTGTGACAGGGCCAGATCAATTGCCTGTGGAGATGGACCTCGCCGTTTCAAGGTCACTCCCATCAGAGAATAATTAGACCCTTCTCCCTTTCTACGTCTCATTTCTCGTCACTCTTTCAACCTCGGCATGATAGCCGGCTAAGTATGAAGAAATGACATTGTGCATCATTGGGTAATATAGTAGCATCAGATAGCAAGGTTTTGATCTTGACTATGATAGCCAAAAAGTTGAGGGAGGGCTGTTGTAAGACTCGCATAATCGATTCAAGGGGAAATGGTATTGTATCGATAGAAGAATGAATTTGACCATCATGGCCCTGGAAGCTCATATTCATATTCAAAGTTACTTTTTGAAAGAATGAGTTGATCTCCAAAGCAGTTGCGAGCTTGGGCGTTAGGAATTTAGCTCATGCACCTGCGGCACAATCTTGAAGTGGTATCGCGCTGCAGCTTTGAACTTCATTTATATTTTTACATATCACAATAATCTTTAACGAAAAAAAAAGAAAACCTGACTTAGTGTAGTGGCCGCACGCCGATAGTCACTAGGAAAGCATAATGCGTGGACCTAGACCTTCGGGGGGAGGAGACTAGGGTTCGATCCCTGAAGTTGGGAATATATTTATTCTTTTTTTTTCTCGCCCTTTCTTCATCGATCTCTTTACTGCAATATGGCTGGCAGCTTCCCCGGTCTACATCATAATCCGTCTCACTATCTTACGTTTCCGACTCGGCGTGTTCTAGACGCGCCATCTCCTGCCTGTGTGCCTCCATATACCGCTCCATCTCCTCCTGGGTCAGTTCATTGATCGCCTTACGACATTCCTCACCTCTATAATTATCTGGCCATCCATACTTCTTCAAGATAGCCGAGTACGCCTGGGTCCAAGTTGATTAGCATTCACCCGTATATAACTCGAAATGTCACTCACCACCATCTCCTTCGCCAACCACTTCTCCTCAAACTCCTCCTGCTTCCACCATAAATCCTTCGTCCCCTCCATGAAGATCACCCCAGGCTCCCTACCTCCCGGCATGCCCAACCATTCCATACATCGAAATTTGTCGTTCCACTTCCGCAGCAGCTCCGTCGCCGACACCGTTGCCTCATCGCACGCCTCCCGCCAGGCGCGCGGGTCGTCTGCGGAATAGTGACCTTTGGGTTCTGGGTACACATAGCCCTCGGGGCTCCACATGCTCACGGTCCCGTCGAGCGTGTCGAGCATGTAGCAGGCAGCCCCGCGACCCTTGTCCCACGTCAGCTGCACGGCTGTGGGCGGCAGTCGGAAGCCCCAACTGGACTGATGGTGGTTGTCCTCGAGCTCGCGAAGCCAGAGTGGGCGCCGCCAGGGGCGACGGTCACATTCATTACCTGGACCCGCGTCCGTCGTCGTTGTCGCCGTGTAGTCGTCGGGTGCATGTCCCACGAGCCTATAGTCGATAACGAAAGCGTCGGGCACGATGCGAGGCTGACTTGAACATAGATAAGGCAAGTGTCTGAGCAGCTCGACGGCCTGTTCAGTCTTGTGAATGTTCCATTTGCCGAGGGTTTCCTTGGTGATGCAAGGCCAGCCACCGGGCGGCGGGGTGTGGATGTGCTCGGGCGAGATGTGCGGAAGAGAGCGGTAGAAGGTCTCAATGGCGGCGATGACGGCAGGGGCCGAGTATGTTGCCGGTGAGTCGAGGCGAGGGTCTGGGGGGAGAGATTCCAATGAGGACATCATCGGCTGAACAATTATGTAGTTTAATTTTCCGAAGGGTATCTTCTCTCTTTATTTTTCACTATGTATAAAGGAATGAATATGAAATAATTCTTGGTGAATCCTGCCCGGACGAGATTGCAACTGGGGTATTTTAGGCACCTACAACCAATTGGACGGGTTGTTTTTCAACCGGGTAGTACGGGAAAATGGCATAGTAACAAGCGCATCTAATTGCAGCTTGTTTAATCTTTTGGATGTTCTAAATATTTTGGATTCGAATCTAAGATTTTGTTGGTATCATAAAACCCTGACACATATAGTCCATCTACAGACTTATTCTACTCGTCCCAACACTGCAATACAGTACCATTCCTCCGCCTAAAGCGACGTCCCACAATTCGCCCCATTAGCACCCAACACGGTATTTCAGGCATACAATTGCGCGGGTGTGATTTCATGCCCCTTAGCAAACGTATCGCACCCATCCCCTAACATCGTCTGCGCATATTTTGTGCAATAAGCCGCGATGCCTGTCCGTATCGGCCCCGGCGATGTGACCGGGTTCTGTGTCTTGGTCCCGATGCAGTAGTACTCGGGGTCGGTCCTGCACAAGTCTTGTTGGCGCTAATAGACGTTGGCAGTCCAACTGCATACACATTGGCGATCAACAATTACCTATATAGGTAGCTGTGGCAATCGACCGTGTGGCTTTGCTCACCTGACTTCATTAGAATACTCCCTACTTATTCTGCCCTTGATAGCTGCTCCCTCTGACCAGCTGCCCACCTTGCGTCTCATTGACCAACCACATGTTGCAATCACTTTCTTGTCAAATTACTTGGACGACTGTGGAACATGGATGTGTCCAAGGTCATTGAGGCTCTCCGTGCGGCCCTCCCCGGGGTTGAGTTTACTGTCCGGGGCACCTCGGAGCACGAAGCCCTCAATCAAAGCACGTACCAGTCAGCGCTGCAATCGGACATCGTCCCAGCTTGCATTGTGCGGCCTCGAACCAAGGACGAGGTCGCAACTTTCGTAAAGACCATGAGACCATTTATCGTCGCCGGACAGGCAGCCTTTGCCGTTGTCGGTGGGGGCCGTCAGCCCGCGCCCGGGTGCTCCAACATTGAAGGCGGAATTACGCTGAACTTGGGGCTCCTCAATGGCATTCAGATCGAGGACGGTGTTGTCTCTATCGCAGCCGGCGAGACTTGGGGCCCCGTCTTTGACAAGCTCGTTGAACAAGGACTTGGCTGCTCTGGCTCGCGCTCTTACAAGGGCGGCATCGGAGGGTTAAACTTGTCAGGTGGTTTGTCGTTCTTTTCTAGTCGGGAAGGATTCATGGTCGATGATGTGAGTGTGCTCTACTACCTTTACCTTTACTACAAGAAGATTGACCTAACTCTTCGGGAAAGGTGTTGAATTACGAGATTGTCCTCGGCTCTGGTGAGATTGTAAATGCCAACGCTACTGAAAACGCCGATCTCTGGCGGGCACTACGAGGCGGCGGTAATAATTTTGGCGTCGTGACAAGATTCGACATGAGGACCTTTAAGCAGGGTCGTTTCTGGGGTGGCGCTTTGTATTATCAGAACTCGGAATTTCCTGGCCAAGTCGAGGCATTGGTACGAGAGCTGCAGAGCCCCAGCGCTACTGTTGAGACGCACTTGATGATGAGTCTGGGCTACACCGCGCTATTTGGCCCAGTACCAGTGGGAATGAACCAGATGTACTACACTCGCGAGGTCGAGAAGCCGCCCGTATTGGACGTGTTCACCTCGGTGAAGTCGCAAATCCCTGGCTTGAACACCATGCGTATGATGAACCTTGCCGAAGCCTCGAATGAACAGTCTGGTGACATTCCACCAAACCAACGGTGCGTACTATTCCTACGCGTTTTCAACTTGATGAGGGAATTAAGAAAAGAAATGCTAATTCCAAGTCAGGTCTGCCTATATGAATTATCATGTCAAGGCTGACGTCGCCACCCTACTAGCAGGGGGCGAGATCTGGAAGGCAGCGCTTGAGCCTATAAAAGGCTGCGATGGCCTCATCTGCTCATATACCCTCCAACCATATGCACGATCTCTACTTGAGGCCTCGGCCAGAAAAGGCGGCAATTCCTTGGGACTGGACCCCGATATGGGATCCATAGTTTCCATCGCGCTCTTGATGTATTGGAACTCCAAGAGCGAAGATGAGCAGGTTCTTGGAACTTTTCGACGCGCATTGGAGGACATGAAGAAGGACGCCGGATCGAAAGGTACACTCATTGACTTTACGTACATGAACTACTCGGCCAACTTTCAGGATCCAATTGGCTCATATGGAGCCGAGAACAAGAAGCATCTTCAGAGTGTCAGTCGCAAGTTCGATCCAGAGGGTATTTTTCAGAAAGGTGTTCCTGGAGGATGGAAGCTGTTTACTTGAGACAGAACTTTTGGAACTTTTCGCTGGCTTTCTAGGGGACTAGACATGAGCCCCAATATGACATAGACATTGGACAGTATATTTGATGGGCGATACGCAGTAATGGAGTTTCCTCGACAAAAGGTTCGATTTGCAATACATGGAAAGGAGCTGCACAGCTGACAGACCAGTGTGAGTTAGCCACTATAACGGCCCCTGCAACCACAAGGCTCTTGGCAGTTTGGGCCGCCGGCTCCATGAAAGGTCCGACAAGGCCCACTGCTACGACTGATTTCCGGGATACTCAGCTTTTGCGCATCCGATAGCGGATCAATGTTGGGATTGATGGCATAGTGGTGCAAAGATGGGGTCCTCAGCTCGGCTCAGCCATAGTCCATGACAAGTCAAACTTGACTTCTACGTGACCACATCCTCTTTAGCCAAGCGATTTGGTGTTTGAAGAAGCAGAGTATCAGAGACGCCATCTTATTCTGAATGTGATATCTGAAGCGATCTCTCGAACAAACAACTCGAATACATACAAGACTGCATTGTCTGAGGCTGCGAAACGTTACTCGACCAATCACAAGGACTAAACAGGCTGTCGCATATAGCGTAGACAATAAACTGAGAAAATAACCATTGTTCTACCTCGACTACAGGGGCTGGTCAAGAGAGTCTTTAGGACAAAGGGAAATGCATGTGTACAGAGGCTTGCGCGGTCACGTCCACTACACACAGTTCTTTGTGACACAACAAGATCGTTGTCGATCCCTGTACAAGACTACATGATGTGACAAGATCATGTTCGATAACATCATAGGGATAGTGGTCATCAAATTTGGCTATAAAGTGCAAGCAAATGATCGTGGAATTGATGAGTGCTTTAGAATCAACCAAGCTCCAAGCAAGAAATCAAAAACCTCGAACAGATCACCAGTATCCTCATTTGAATCCTTACAAAACGATCCGTTCAAGCAAGACAAGAATCATCAATACAATCATCATGGCGACGCCCGGAGAAACGTCCTTCATAGTTAAGTACGTGTACCAATGTGGTCGAGAGAGACTCGTTGCGATCAGCCAGGCAGTTTTCAGAGTAATCAACGGTGTGATCTCTGTGGAACAGCTCAAGAGACGCCAGCCGATAATGACAGTCCACTTGTCAAGTATGGAAAATCCTGAAGGCAAATCAGACCCTCAGATTGCGCCTGAGACAGCAGTCATCTACAATCTCAAGTGCGGGCATGATTCGCAACAGAAGATCACTGGAGAGGCTTTCGCCAGATTACAGGCTTGTAACATCCTCCCCACCGACTTTAAAACAGAGCTTATAGTTGTGCCAGTATCTTACTGCTCTGCCTGTCGCAGCCGCACGTACGACGACCTGTGTGACAAGCTACTCGATCTCGCCAACCCCAGAGGTTCGAATACACGGATTGGCGAAGCCTTGCTGGAGCAAACGAGAAGGCTGCACGAGGCACACCAAATGGATAAGCTCGTACCTGGCATGTATGATCAACTTTTGGACCTCGTGGCCCAAGTATTTGTGAAGTACCTGCCGAATCACTCCATGGCTTCATGGCTTCGAGATGAGCCCTTGGATGCGTTCTTTGTTGATGATTTGCGCCGGAGCATTCGTCATCAACGACATGAAGCCGCACGTAATCAGTAAGTTGTGAAAGAATTTGAGTTGATTGACACTGCAATGTCTTCTGTAGCAGGTACTCGACCACTTAGGTAAGTCTCTAGATAGATACATAAACATATTAACTGCGACTTATATCCAATACGAATAATTGAACGAAGCATTATGTGATATCAAAACAGTACTTGTGATTAGAAAAAGTCCTACGCTGCAGCTGAGTGGGTCGCATCACCATGGCTGCACCAACAGTAAGGAAACTCGATGTTATTGGTTGTACCATGGGGATCACATGCACCCCAGCATTGTTGGCACCTCACTGTTGTTGGTGCCTCGATGCTTTGGGTCACAGCACATGGAGGGAAGACGGACTCTGTGCAAATCATTCAATTGTTAATTGCCCTCGTGGAACAGGCTATTCTAAGATCTCTTCCTCCAGCCTCCTAGTTCTCAATCCCCTGATCAATGGTACTGCCTTCGGCGTCGTCAATTACACTTAATCACCCTATATTTTTCTCAATCACATTACACAAACACTGCTAAAAAAAAAAAACGGGGCTTATTCAAATACATTAGTCCTGAGACTCTTCTTCCTTGTTCGGCAATATGACTTCTGTTGTAGACGCTATTGCGCAGCTTGAAAACATTGGCGCCGACTCGTTCAAGTCTGAATCGGAGCGTCTTCAACTTAGCAATGCGCTCCTTGCCACGCTTCGCAGGGTCCAGACGCCGTGGGATATGGCATGCGCCCACGGCTGGATTGAATTGACTACCGTCGCTGCTATCAAAACCTTGATCGATGCCAGCTTGTTCACAAAGTGGGCGGAGCAAGGCAGCAAGCCACTCACGACTGACGAGTTTGCTAAGCTAACTGGTGCTGATGCTGTTCTCCTGGGTAAGCCTATCTATAAATCATGAACGATGTTGGAATACTGTATACTAACCATGAACAGGTCGTCTTTTAAGGCATGTTGCCGCCCAGCATTTCATCACCGAGATAGAGGAGGATACGTATGCTTCTACACCCTACGCCTTGAGTCTGGGAACGGACCCGGCACTCGTATCGATTTATGGGTCATTCTATCATGAAGTGCAAGTTCCTCTGGCAGCTTCAATGCCTTCGTTCTTTGCAGAAACAGGATTCAAGAACCCCACCGACTTGCAAGACGGCAACTTTCAACGCGTCCATGGCAAAGGCTCCGATTATTTCGGATTTATTGCATCCTCTCCCCAGCGAAACCAGGATTTCGCTAATGCAATGGATTGCCACGCACGAGGCAACATCCTTTCTTGGCCCGAAGTATACGATACGGACGAAATTATCAAGGGCGCAAAGCCCGACCGTCCGCTCGTCGTGGACGTCGGCGGCAGCAAAGGGCATGACCTTGAGAAGTTTCACCAGAGACACCCAGACATTCCGAAAGGAAGTCTTGTACTCCAAGAGCTACCAAAGGTACTAGAGGGCTTGACGGTCGACCCGGCAATCTCCGCACACCCGCACGACTTCTTCACACCGCAGCCCATCAAGGGCGCCCGAGCATACTACTTTCACCTGATCCTGCACGACTGGCCCAACGAGAAAGCAACCGAGATCCTCAAGAGGGCCGCCGAAGCTATGGAACCAGGTTACTCCAAGATGCTGATCCACGAGGATGTCGTCAGCGCCCGAGAGCCCTCTGTGCAGACCACGGTGGCGGATATCACAATGATGATGTGCTTTTCGTCTGCTGAGAGGACTGAAAAGGAATGGCGCGCGCTGATTAGCGGTGTTGAAGGACTGAAGATTGTCAAGATATGGCACAAATCACACACCATTGGTGGTATCATTGAAGTTGAACGAGTCTAATCACGCCCGTAAGTGACAATTATTAGGGTACAGGCAGGGCAATTTCATTTCTCAAAACTGGTACACCATCATAAGAAAGGAAAATAGGAAAACGGACGTCTTGATTATCCTAGAAGGTGTTCATATCCAAACAAACACTCATTATGAATACAAGAAGCTTTTGTAGTACTGACAAGTGCTCGGTATGTGTTAATAAATCCTACGCAAATCAACCTGTTTGAGCCGAGAAGCGTCTACAAAAATACAATCAAATAGTGTACGCCGAATCAAAATCAAAGACCAGCTCCTGATAATAGTACAAGCGCGACTACTGCGGATAATGACTACAGCGTCAGCTATTCGATAATTGATGGAATGTTCAATAAATAAATCAGTACCAAGTAACGCCGGGGTATCTACAGCTCCTCATTTTACCAATATCTTAAACAAGATTCACATTCTGGCAATCCCCAGAGCATTTCTCGTACACGGAAGCCTGCGCGTACCCTCCACAAATTTGTGTCTCATTTCCTCCGCACTTGAACTCGCACTCGCCAATCGTCCCGTTGGCCGGCATCCTGTCGGCCGCGACGCCGTCGCCACAAAAGCACTGCGTCTTGTACTCCAGGCCCGCGTAGTCGAACCCGGCGGCGTCGCAGTAGGCAATGCACGCGTCCACCGTCATGTCGGCGTCGTCCTGCGACGTCCCATTCAGCGTCCGGCTCTGGCCCGCGGGATCCTTGACGCAGCCCACGTACCGCCACTGCAGCGTCGCCGACACGTCGGTAAAGGGCAGGACGGCCGTGCCAATCGTCTCCACGGCGCCGCAGTCGGTCTGGTACACGGCTGGCTCGGGCCCGGACTGGATGGGGTTGCAGCCGGGAAGCGCGCCCAGGACGCCGTCGGTCACGTCCTCGTGGACCCGGGGCAGTAGCTTGCACGCAGCCATGTCGTCGTCGTCGCGCAGGTCAAAGACGCTGCACTTTTCAATCACGCCGCTGTCGTCGGTGCACTCGGTGATGGCCTGCTGCAGCACGTCCACGTCCCAGCCGTTGAGAAAGTCTCCGTGGTAGCCGTAGCCGTCGGGATCTCTGGATCGAATATGTTAGCCATGGTTGTTCAGAGTGAAATATGATACTACGTACCCGTGAGAAAACACAAATGGTTGGCCGTCGCCATACCACATGTCTTTGAAGGCATCGACACTCCAAGTCACCTCATAGAAAATCGTAATGAACCGCTTCGGGTGCGAGCTCGGACACGAGCCAGTATCCGTTCCGGTCGGATAAGCCATGTGACTCTTGTGGTCGTCCGAGTCGAGATCAACTCCGTTCCAGCAAGACGGGAAGATGAGCTGTGTGCGCAAGCCGCCCGGGCAATTGTGCTTGGGTAGCTCGGGCGTCGCGGGCTCGGTGATGCCAAGGCACACAAACGACACTGCCGCTTGCTCGGTGGAGTTGGTGTAGTTTCTGTTCAACGGATCTCCTGCGATCATGCGAAAATCTTTGGGGAAAGAGATGAGGCCCTGGTCGTATTCGGGGTCCTTTTCATCTTGTCGTTGTCTGGCGACATGTTAGCAGAGGCGTCCCGTGTGAGTGATCATATTTCGTAGACATGACTTACAGGTAGTATATCAGTGCTCCGCCAGACTGCTCGACCGGAATGAAGGATCCATTCTCGGCGTGATAGTAGAGATTCGGTACCCAGTAGCTGGACAAGTCTTTAGTCGCTTTGCATGTCGAGCATGTCGCGGTTTGTGTGTCGGCATAGTCCATGGTAAAGTTGAACGCATTCGAGCCCATGACCGTGTGCGCGTGGGTTGAGACGATGCCGGGATCCATGATCGGATCGGCTCGCTCGACTACCACGGGTGAGGAACATGGCAGGCGCCAAAAGGCGTTGACCTCGACGCCGAGCGCGACTATACAGAGCGCAATATTTCGTATTGAAGATGATATCATCGTGTTTGTCTAATGTGGCTAATAAGGAACGACAAGAATAGAAGGAAATGGGATGATCTTATTATTTTAGGACGACGCACATCATGGCGGATGACGAGTGCGACTGAACGGGGCCGTGGCTTTGTGCCAGCGGTACAATACAGATAACCGCTTGTCTCATAACAACCAAACAAAGGAAATAGACCGAGATTTCTGCTATCTAAGAAGCTTTCATATTTGAGCAAAGCTTCTTTTTAAGCTTCTTTCATGTTAGTCCAAACAGCACCATAAAATCAATTGGCTCTAAACGAATCGTAGCTTAAGCTGAATATGCAGGAGAAAAGCACGCTTAGGATGAAACAAGAGCTCTCATTGGTCAGATTGATCGCGGGCTAGAGAATCAAGTGTCAAAAGCCGCTCTGCACACAAATTTTAGAAAATGATGTTTCAGAAAGCCGGCTACAAGCGCCACGAAAAAGGAAGCCATCGTGATTGGAATATGAAGAAGAAAGGAGAGAAGAAGAATGAATTGGCCGTGTTGTGGCGTCAAGAGACGGACCGAATTGATCTTTCCCTGAATACGACAAGGGCACACAACAAAGGGGACGGACGGCCATCCCCGAACAGCATAGTGGTTTAAAACTAACAATATGGCCTGAAGCAGGGCGAATCCACAGTGCATTCCTACAGGCGGGAAAATACGAAATGTATCTAATTTCTGTGGTCATATGTCTATGGTCACAATAATAAAGCCACCATTCCGCGTCTTTTCTCTCTTGGATACCGAACTCAGTATTGTGTATTATGACTTTCCTTCCCTGATGCATATTTTGGATCGGCACGAGTGCATGAGAACTTATAGAACTTTTATCTCTCTATATTCTACAGCCTGTTCTGCGCCTACTGTTGCTGTTGGCGCCATGAGGACATGGAAGCTTATCATGGCGACTGTCAAATCCGCCGGTCCGCCTTTGAGTTGACGCGCTTGTTTACGGGTGCTTACGTCGAGGACAAGTCTGGCACCGTCGGCGATCCTGATCAACGAAATGATCTGAGAGAAAAGAGCTCATGCTCATCCTGGTAATGTAAGGCTTATATCGTCACTCTCTGCTGCGTTATCGCCGCTTGAGGAGTTCTAAGATGTGTGACTTGACATCGGGCTGGAGGGCGACAGATAATGAACTCCCCTTCGACATCGGTGAGAGGATAATGGGGGATATCACCATACTGATGCGAGAACAAAATCTGTGTGCTTCTTTCAGCAATGAATCGTCTGGGGGGAAGCTGGCTTTCAAATTCTTAACAACGCTTCAGGGTTCTGTCTTGGCAGACTTCTTCCCATTGTCTAGAGCCTCGTCGTCGCTTCTTCGCTTCTTCGGTCCAGTGTTTTCGTTTCCAGGGCTCTTTTCAATGCAATAGATCTCAACCGTTTCAGTCTCTTCGCCAAGTCTCGGTAGAGGAATAGACTTGAAGAGATGATGCTTCCAACCAGCCTCCTGCAGCATGCCAAAAAGTGCTTGCTCCGAGTCGTGTCGGGGTTTTGTGGAGAGAATGACTTTGGTTGTGGGTAATGCAGCTGCGTAGTCATCGTTCTTCGAAGCATAATCCAGATTATGAGCATGCAAGGCGGACAAGGTCTTGACCAGCACCGGGAAAGAGTCAACGTTGTACGTGCAGTCACTTAACACAATATAATCCCAAGACCGGGACGAGACAAGCGGACCAAATTGACCCTCGGAACCCTCGTCCCAGTCCAGGTTCTCGTAGAGGATCTCGGATGATTGGTCATCGGAATGGCCACCGCTCTGGTACCGTTCCACGTTGGCTTGAGCCCGTTCCTCTGCTTCTGGTAAATCTGTCATGAGCACGGTAGCCTTCTCAAGCTCCGTACCTTGAGCTCTTGCCATCGGTTGGATTGACGTGCCCAGCGCAATGCCCAAAATTCCTACGCCACTTCCCAACTCCAGGACGTTGATATCCTTCCTTGTTATGGGCATAATATGGCCAGATTTGTCCCCGTCTTGCTTGGCACGACAGCTGTCCATCAACACAGCTGCGGTGAGAAGACCTGCATCCCAAATATGCCGAGCGATACTCTCACCAATCTCCTCTTCAAGAATGAGAGACGTGATCGAATCATTGTCCGGTTCCGAGAAATTGTAAAAGAACTCGCGTATAGCGACATCAGAGCCACGACCATTGTCAAGCTCGATCGTGAGGGGGGCAATCAGCCCCAGGCTGCTTTTCGTAGACTGCTGCTTGCGGCGCCACGGCAGCGACTTTTCCAGACCGCTGGCAGAGATATCATCATCCTTGCCGCTGCCGCTGCCGAGGAGGCCTTCAATGCGTAAATCGACACGTCCGTGGCACCAAGCCTTCTTCCAGGGCAAGTCCACCTTGAGCACGCGCATCCCTGCTTTCCATATCGCAGGCCCATTGATAGGCTGCACAGACTGCAAGACGTTTACGCCATCGCTATCGGATTCTTGCAGCGGCAGCTTTGGCCGGAAGTGAATCTTTACTGGCGCGTCCGGGCTGAGAAACGTGTCGCCAAGATCGGTCGTAATGGCCAATTTCAGTGATAGCTTGGGCGTATATCTTGGGTTTGATGCATCTACCGTCGCCGGCCGCAAAAGACGAATATAATGCATCGCGAGGGAAGAAGATTTCTACCTTGCGCTGACCATGTGCAATTCTGATGGGAAAAAGGTGACGATTTTTTCGACAATTGTGTATTTCTTTCTAGCTGAGCTGCACTGCATTGTTGCTGGCGAAAGACGCTACAAAATTTTGACCCAGGCTCGACCCAGTGCGCCACTCACTGACAAGATATAGCCAACAATGATAATCGATGCCTGCCATACAGATTTGAAATGTGCACAATTATCAGAATCTGGCATTTTTTTGTCTCGTCTTTAGAAGGCATTACATAGATATCCTCCTCGCAGTTTTTGGTTCATCTCTGATGCGCGCGCGCTAAGCAAGAGGGGCAAAAGGAGGAACCCGGACAACTCGGAGAAGTCAACAGCATATCCGCATTCTGCACGTTTCTCGTCATCATGAGCGCAATCGATTTGAGCGTGAAATTTAAATATTTTCATTGACATGCGATCGTAGTGTAAACAGCCATGACGTTATAATACAGGACAATCAGCTACTAACACCAACAACCGGTCGAGTGAGCGACATTGCCTCCAGGCTTTTTTCCAGCGGGCTCTTTCTGGCCTGCGATATATCCAGGCCTCAAATGTGCTGGCTCTGTCTTGGTTTTCGTGTGCATCAGTTCTGTAGCACATTTCGTGTGGGCAGAGGTGTGTCCCTGACGCCTCCTTTCGTTTGGGTATCCCTTCTCTCCTCCAAAACAATTCAACTCCTGAACTTTTTCGGGGTAAACCACAACTCTACTAAACTCCCTCAACCATGCGCCTTTGGTACATTTAGGCGGCGGCAGCTGCGACCTCAGGGATCGCCTGCGCAGTACCAGCGAGGTTCGTCGTCTTGGCCTGGGGATTCTTTGTGTAGTAGTTCGAAATAGCAGACTTGATGGCATCCTCCGCAAGCATGGAGCAGTGAACTATATGTGCGTGTCAGTATCATTTGTCATCAGAGTGCGATGTAAAATGAGCGCGACTTACGTTTGACAGGCGGTAAGCAGAGCTCCTTGGCAATTTCTGTGTTCTTAACGCGGCCGGCCTCCTCCAAAGTCATGCCTCGGACGAGCTCGGTAAGGTAGCTGGAGCTGGCGATGGCGCTGCCACAACCAAATGTCTTGAACTTGACGTCGGAGATGGTGTTGTTGCTGGGGTCTACGCGAATCTGCAGCTTCATGACATCGCCACAAGCAGGTGCACCGACGAGACCAGTGCCAACATCAACGTCCGTCTTGGCCATGGAGCCGACATTTCGCGGCTTGCTGTAGTGGTCGAGGACCTTTTCGTGATATGAGCGGCGCGCGACATTGGCGGCAGGGTTCAACAGTTGCCTGCTGGCTGAGGCGAGACGGGGTGTGGTCGATGAAGTGAAGACACGACGAGCGGTCGTCGATACTGCCCGTGAGAACATGGTGGCGACGATGTGATGTGAATGTACAGGTGATTGTGTATGTAGATTAGATACGTGAGTCGAAATCCTTCAGGGTTACCGAGGAAATCAAGCGTTGACGGGAAATTTAGGTGTGATCTGCGATATCGCAATGTTGGAGCACAAATTGAACGAAGAGATATGAAATGGGAGAGTCGAGGTTGGTCGGGCGATCTTTTGACAGAGGTTTCTGTTTAGTAAGGTGCCGATGAGATCAGAGGGTCTGTAGGCGTTGGTTCTCTTCACAAATGAGAGGCGTCGGAAACTCTGGGTGCTGCACTTTTAATGTGGGTGCGGCCTTTGTCGGCGATCTCGGGGGGTCCCAAAGTGTAGGGAAGAAGGGTCGGTTGGCTGGATCTGATAACGAGCTAGTGCTGGAGTTAGCACTGTATTTGCCGAGGGCTCTTTGGAGCATGCTAGCGGTTGCTTTGCCTTACATTCCGGGTCCGAACAAGGCCGAGAGGTGCGCAAAAGATTCCAAATTGGGGCGGGAAAGAAGCCGAGCTTTTACTTTGCACTGTGCAGCCAACTTGCATTATCAATCAGATTTTAACCAGGCGGGGGCTAGTGTCTCTTCTTTTCTCCGTCTTCTGTTTCTTTTCTGCTGATGCGGACAGCGGAGTAGCGCATCCACCCCAGGAAATGTCAAAGTGTTCTGTCTTATCTACTACGGTATATGGGCTATCGATGCCGGACCCAGCTAAAAGTTTCTGCCCTCGAGTTGATTCTACCCAGTGAAATGATGGATATTTCTACTACCAAGAACTCAGCTACTATGCATATTGAGTTGGTTCCATATACGTCGCGTAAGGAGGATCTGAAGTTTGACGAGCATAGATCACAAGAGCCAAATATGGTACTGCAATTGCGACCAAACAGTTCAGTGGCCCGAAGCTCCACGCATCCACGCTCTTTCTGTTCTTGACGTCAACCAAGTGTAAATGATGCTGCAATTGGTTAAACTGCCAGCTGTCTTGGTCGGCTCCTCAGCTGGCGAACGCGGGGCAAATCGAGACCTGGAGCAGTGCTGAACCGCGTCATAAGTGATAGAATCAATGCCCCTCCGTAGCTGCCTGCCCAGGCTAAGGCTGAAGGCAATACACACCCGTGGGACCTGAGGTACCACCAATAGCAAAGACGAAGCTTCCCGAAGGCAAGCTTGAGGTTGTTACTTGTGTCACATCATTGTTTACACACAAGCTTGACTGTTTCCAACTTTTCCCTTCTTGGTCAGATTTACCAATCTGCTAGAACCTTGAGGGCTACTCCAGCGGAACTCCATTTCACTTGTCACTGTACAAATCACAAACACCTCTAGACAGCTACTTGACAATGGCGTGTCCGCACGTTGAGTCCATTTGTAAGTCTAGCATCTTCTACCTAGCGTTGCTGCAGCTTGCAGTACCGGTTGAGGAGCACCAGCTAACAAATTGCTGCAAACAGCTCTCAGTCCTCCGACACCCTCTCAATCAGTGTACCGAGAGGACTGCACTCAGTGCTTCGACTCCATCGTGTGTTTTACCTCTTTCTGACAACGATTACGCAGCGCTGACCAGAGTAGGACGATCCTGCCGGTCTGGATGTCTGCTTACAATGTTTCAACGGCGGCTGTCCCGGCGTGAAGACACACTCGAAACTTCACAGCATCACTCGAAGCCATCCGCTGGTCTTGAACATTCGTCGAACCCGCAAGCAGCTCGTCAAGGATGAACCTCCGGCTAAGATCACAAAGCTTGCGATTGCCGCCGAAACGGAAGCCGACCGATATGATACCCACACCTCCGCCAGGTGTCTCGAGTGCGATGTCGACATCGACCTTTTCAACCCCAAGATTGCTCCCGTTGTCAGTGGAATCATGAAGGCAAACACATTCTCTAGACAAGAGGAGGTCAAAGCCTGGGAACAAGAGCTCACATCATGCGAACACATCCTTATGCTTCAGCAGCAAGAGAGCCGTCAGCTCCAAAGTGCTCTAGGTCATTGCTCCAAGTGCGACCTCAATGAGAACCTCTGGTTGTGTTTGGAGTGTGGCAACCTCGGATGTGGTCGGGCTCAATTTGGTGGTGTTGGAGGCAACTCTCACGGCTTAGCTCACGCAACCGAAAGCCATCATGCTGTGGCAGTCAAGCTTGGGTCCATTACACCTGAAGGCACTGCTGATGTCTATTGCTACCAGTGTGACGAGGAGAGGGTTGATGGCGACCTCTCTACTCACCTTGCTCACTGGGGTATTATTCTATCTGACCAGGTCAAGACTGAAAAGAGCTTGACGGAGATGCAAATCGAACAAAACTTGAGATGGGAGTTTTCCATGACCACGGAGGATGGCCAAGAGCTACAGCCCTTGTTTGGTCCTGGTTTGACTGGTCTCAAGAATCTTGGAAACAGCTGCTATCTAGCCAGCATTCTCCAATGTTTATTCGATCTCCCTGGTTTCCAAGATCGATACTATAGGCCTGGCTCAGACTTGCCTATTGTAAACGATCCCGCACAGGATCTCGAGACTCAGCTTTCGAAGATGGCTGACGGTCTCCTTTCCGGCCGGTACTCCAAGCCCGACTCAGACATTGTTGCATCTGAGCATTCTCCCGAAATTTCGTACCAGAAGGGCCTCGCACCTAGCATGTTAAAGCACTTGATTGGTCGTGGTCACGCCGAGTTTTCAACAATGCGTCAGCAAGACTCTTTTGAATTGCTTCAGCACCTAGTGAAGCTCATCACTCGTTCTCAGCATCCCACGCCTCTGCGTGACCCTACACAAAAGTTCCGTTTCCTTATGGAACAGCGTCTCCAATGTATTAGCTGCAAGAAGGTGCGATATCAGACCAACGAACAGGACAGCATCTTCATAGACGTGCCCTTGGAGAAGCTACCGGCAGTCGAAGGCGAAGGCGAGCGCTACAAGCCAGTCACTCTCAAGCAATGCTTGGACAACCTTACAGCACCAGAAGCAGTGGAGCTCACATGTGCATCATGTGGCAGCAAGGACGGATTCACCAAGCGATCACTATTCAAGACTTTCCCAGACACGCTCGTTGTGAATGCGCGCAAGATGGCTATTGAGAACTGGGTCCCGCGAAAGGTGGATGTTCCCGTACTCGTCGGTGACGAGCCTTTCGACCTTGACGAGTACCTGTCATCCGGTCAGCAAGCTAACGAGGAGCTTCTTCCCGAAGATACAGCTTCCGCTGCGCCCGCATTTGTAGCCAATGAACAGGCTGTAGAGCAATTGATGTCCATGGGCTTTCCCAAGAACAGATGCGATAGAGCTTTATACGCCACGGGTAACTCTGACGCAAACTCAGCTATGGAGTGGCTGTTCGGTCACATGGAAGATCCGGACATCGATGATCCCCTTGTCATTGATGCTCCTGCAGCGGGAGGCAACAGTGGCGCACTCGCCGACGACCCTCAAAAGATCGAAATGCTCACTGGCATGGGATTCAGCGTGCCTCAAGCCCGTAAGGGTCTACGCGAGACGGGCGGTGACATTGAACGTGCTGTTGAATGGGTCTTCAGTCATCCTGATGATATGGGTGATTTTGGTGACGAGGCACCCCCTCCGGAAGCAGCTGAGAGAACAGAAACTGGGACATCAACACTTCCTGCCAAGTTCTCCCTCCACAGCATCGTCTGTCACAAGGGAACCAGCATACACGCAGGCCATTATGTGGCCTTTGTTCGGAAGATCTTGGATACCCAGGTGCCGAAGTGGGTTCTGTTCAACGATGAGAAGGTGGTTGAAGCTGGAGATATTGAGGAAATGAAGAAGACTGCCTACGTCTACTTCTTCAACAGAGTTGTCCTCGTTTAGGATGTGTCAGCCAATGTTTTATTCATCCGAGCGAACCAGTAGCATGAATCGAAAGGGCGAAGAAGCAGTGTTCTAGGAGTTCCATTCATGGTGCAGTTGCAGTCATGGTGCAGTTTAGCGAAGTGATATCCATCTGCTATGTATTCTCAGTATGCATTATGTTATGCCCCGCCCAGACGTCCTATGCCTGCTTAAGATACCTGTGTGCAGGCTCGCTTATGGTCCGCGTTAGGCCATTCCAGACCTAATCTGCACCAATGAGCGATGCATGCGAGCATTACGATAAGACCAACTGCTTTAGGTAGGTCCAATTCGCGGTATATCACCCTTGCTTCTGCTGGGTGCTGAAGTTATACTTAAGGGACACGAAACATAGCTAGTTGTCTCGATATTCAACGAAAGTTTGTAATTTTTGTACTCTTGATTCAATCTTGCAGCTTATACAATGAAACAAAATCTTGAACTACTGTCCAACGAAACTCCTCCAGATGGAGCCATCAAGTCTGAGCTGACGAAGGCGCAACATGTGGAGGTTTACGGTTTTGGTGCATTGAGGGCCGTCATCGTGGTCGAAGTAAAGAACGACAAGCATGTCATAAAGAGCTCGTGGCTAAGCTCGCAAGATGCGGACTTGGCACGACAGCTTATAGAAGTTATACGACAACGATACAGCATCCCAGGCAAGGGCCTCCTCTTTCATGCGGACCATTCACAACCGGCAATCATGGAAGAGGCAAAGGGATTATCGGTGCGGGCTCAAATTATGTCTAAAAAGGTTGATCCCAACGTTCGGCTACCACAGGGCACTACTTATCGGGACATGACAACAACTGAGGCAGTCGATTATTTTCGGAAAGTGGAAGACGAGTTTGTGGACGGGTTATTAAAGATCAAACCTGAGAACGAGACTGAAAAAGACGTCCGAGATCGGGCGCACGCAATGGTCGCCAGTATCGCACCAAACGGGCCCGAGACCTCAGGGCAGAAGTTCCTAGTCATTGAAGACGCGGGTGCGGCAACCTCGACGCTGTGGATCGGAGAACGTGGCGGACGGCAATCGTTCTGCTACGATATACAGGTTCATTTGGATAAACGCGGGCTCGGCCACGGGCGCAAGGCTTTGCTGGTATGGGAACATGCCGCCGCAAGTTTAGACCTGGTGTCATTGGGACTGAATGTGTTTGGCTCAAACATCCCTGCGCTGAAGTTGTATTCTGGTGGTGGCTTTCACATTGACGATGCAACATTTATACTTGATGATCAAGTCCGTGGATCATAGCTCAATGGTAACATGTCACGAACCATGATTAGGTATGCAATGATATGAGGTTTAAGTTAACCCATTTCGTACTATGTTATGTAAAGTGAGATATGTATTCTCCTAATGTGCGTCCATTCAAAGATGAAAAGAGGTCCTGCACGATCTCCGAAGCGAGCAATAGAAGTCCCTGCGACGCTAAAGTTCTATGCTAGGCGTGAGCTTACACAGTAGTTCTAGGCCCCACATCCATACTGCCAGGCAATCCCTGAGACTGCTATAAATAGACAAATCATGATCTGTGTAAAAATCACAGGAGGACGTTGGATCTTACATCGTACATTGCCCAACATGAGAACAGTCTGAACGAATGGCAGGAGCAGACAGATCACTATTCCCCGATTGTGTCCGTGGGTGATGCAGAGTAGTAGGTAGTTCGTACATGAAGCCACAGAGCCGGTAACCTTTTCCTTGACAATTATCCTGCATGACCGTGCAAACAGCCAACGCTATGTTGAGTTAATCACAAAGAAGCTATTGGATTTGTCTCGTCCGTTGTATGCTGGAGGACTCCAATGACTTTGTTCGTTCAATATTTATCACGAGGGGAATATGTTTTGAAGCACTGCACTCTGCTCGTGCTATGTCCTCTTTTGTTATATGCTTTTACCGCGCCTCTCAGAAATTAGAGCAACGACATTTGACATTGGGCGTGCAGAGACATGTTAGCGTCAGGCACAGCATGATATGATGCTGTACGCCCTTGGCTGTGTAGGACCAGTGGCAGGAGGTTTAGAAGGTCGGAAGATTGGCGGCAGGTGGATTTGCGGCAGGCTGACACGCTAAATCCATTCCGTAGAAGGGCTCAGACTTTAGCTGCAGCAGGCCGGTTGGTTCATCTCATGTCCCACTTCGGCTCAGAGGTCATGGTCGCAAGGTCCCTCATCCCCCCGACTCCAGCAATCTGAAGGCTGAGCAAAAGCTCTCCAAGCACAATATATCTTGTATGACAAATGTCTCAGCGACATGTTCTCTGGAATATCTATTTCTGGTGTTTGCACTCGGATTAACCATTGATCACTACCATCATGTCGCGACTTGATGGCAAGCCCAATGTTTGGGCTGCGCTCGAGTATCCCCTAATCTAGAGGCAATAAATTGCTAACTTAGCTGGCGATGCGGCCGCTGGCTTCGTCGCGATTGCAAAACAAAACATTTTCGCCAGCTCAGTCACTAGGAACACTGAACGGTCAATAAACGGTCAGCGTTTTGTCTCAACAAGTTCCGGGTACATACGATCGCAAAGTTCCCATACTAGCTTGCTACCGACATTAGTCGGGATACACGACCCTTGCGCCAGCATGGCACCGAATCCTTTGGGAGGTCACTGCGGGTATTCCGCAGGCCAGTCATGGCACCTGTAAGACTCCAGCCTCAAAGTTGACCCACTCGAGGTGGACAGTGTTTTCACCCAAAATGGCCAAGTTTGTCTCTACTCTAGTGATATGGCATATGCAAAGTCAGCACGAGAGGAAACTATCCAATGCCCTTGAGGAATAGATCATGTTGTTGCTCAAGCCGTTAGGTTGAGGCGTAGGATGACCAGATCCGCTAGGATGTCGATCCATAATGCCATAACACCTCGACAGCCATGGGGCTCAGCATCTTGACTGAATATATACTTGTCTTTTCTTTCTACCATCGACGGCGGTCCGTCTTTCTTGGCTTATTTCTTGTTATCATTTTCTTCTGTCTGTAGTATACAATCCTTCAGAAGAGTCAGACTCAAAGATGTCTGGCAGCGCACTTGCCGTATATGGTCTCGATGCCAGCGACCTTCCACAGGACCCATACTATCCACAGTCCGATCCTGATGGGCCAACGTTTCTTGACACGGGGGCATGCGTCTGCGCTCTGCAGACTCTTCCTCCGGCCGATAGCGACGTGGCAGCGTGGCAATGCATTGGAAATCAGACACAAGACGTCTATGTGGCGACGACTGGCAAGTGGTTCAAGACCTTCAACAATAACAACAATGTCGATCTCCCAATCTATGATGCTTCGAATGGACCCGACAACAGTACCACATATCGTTGGGATGATGACAAGGCACAACTCGTCAAATTGACGGATCAGAGTAGCCTCACTGGATACGACAGAGCCTGCACTGCTGTCAATCAGACGACGTTTTCGACGGCCTTCTACCGAGCCGCAGATGAGATTGCCCGCAATGTGACGCCAGTTGATGCCGCACCCTGTTGGCGGCCTGGCGCTGTTCCTATCCAATTGCAAAATCTGACTTCGTGGGAATCCAATGGCTGCCTCGAGGGGTTTCTTTGTGAGTACAATTTCCCATATTTGATGATATTGTTATAGACAGGTGGCTGACAGTCCCAAGGCGCCAATAACACAGCAAACAGTTTGCCACAATATTGTCCACCCCTTACTGAATGCCAAGAAGTCCGTTTGGCTGGGTCGGTGTGCGAATTTAATGGGCAGAATATTGGCATGGGCCCTTTCGAGCCGACGATTTGCAAAGCCGGTTACTATTGCCCAAGCCCAGGAAACGAAATCATCGAATGTCCGAAGGGCTCCTATTGCCAGCCTGGCGCTGCGACCCCGACCCCGTGCGGTGTTGGAGGTCTTTGTCCGGCTGGATCTACCTATAATAGGAACGTCATTCCGATCGTGTTCTTGCTGCTCGTCGATATCACCATGATTATCATTGCAATCATCTTCATCATCCGCCGTCGCTTCCGTGCTACTGCCAATGAGCATGCGTCGACGATCAAGAGCCGTCCCACTGGTGGACTGGGAGGCTATGCAGCCAAGTCATCCGGTTATCATGCTCTCGATGACGAAAACGACCATGAGCACGAGCGAGATACCGAGATGCAGCCAATGCAGCCAGGCTACATTCCTCGAGGGCAAACTTGGGGATTCAACGCCGTCATGGACATGAACTTCAACCGCGGCACGAGAGCCGAGCAAATGGAGAATGCCACTGGTATGAGCTCCGAGCTCAGGTCTTTTGTGGAATCCATGCGCAGGGCTACCGACGCAGCACACTTTGGTCTCTCGTTCAGATACAACAACCTGAGCTTTCAACCGAAAAGGTCTTCCAAGATGATTTTGCAAAATGTCACTGGCTCCATTGACCGCGGCTCAGTGACGGCCGTCATGGGCGGCTCGGGTGCTGGCAAGTCGACCTTTGTCAATGTGCTCATGGGTAAGACCAACCACACTGGTGGATCTGTCGCCATCAACGGTATTCCCGGCAAGCTCAAGCGATACAAGAAACTCATTGGCTACGTTCCTCAGGACGATGTGGTCCTACCCGAGCTGACTGTCTACGAGAATATCCTCCATTCAGCGCGAATCCGTCTGCCTCGGACTTGGAAAGACAAGGACGTGGTAGCCCACGTCAATGCTGTCATTGACTGTCTGGAGCTTTCGCACGTCAGAGACTCTTTGGTCGGTACCGTAGGCAAGCCTGTCATCAGTGGTGGACAGAGGAAGCGTGTCAGCATTGGAATGGAACTTGCCGCTGCTCCCATGGCCATCTTTCTGGACGAACCGACTTCTGGTCTCGATGCTACTGCTGCAAGCTCCATAATGGGAACGCTCAAGGCTATTTCGCGTCTGGGTATATCCGTTATTGTCATTATCCACCAACCTCGCATGGAAATCTTTGAAATGTTGGACAACTTGATTCTGCTTGGCAATGGTCAGCTCATTTATGAAGGCCCCGAATCTGAAGTTCAACAATACTTTGAGGGCAATGGCTATCAATTCCCGCCTCATAGCAACCATGGTGATATTGTCACAGACATCATCACTGGTAACGGAAGAGCCTACAAGACTGGCGGCGAAATTTCCAAGGAATCTCTTATTGCTTACTGGAAGAACTCTCAGCAATCCCTGAGCTGGAACTCGAGACCCGTTTCCATGGCTCCGGTCGACAGCTCAGCCATGAACAGGGTTCTCAAGACGCGTGGTGCTTCCAGAGTCAAGCAGACCTGGCTTTGCCTGCACCGCGCCATGCTTCAGCAATACCGTAACGGCCTCGTCTTTTGGAGCGAGATGACCCTGGCTAGCATTGCCGGTTTCCTCATTGGTCTCGCCGAGAACTCCAAAAAGGGCATTCTCTTCACGGGCATGTACAAGCCGCCGTTTGAGATTCTCTCCGTGGCTACAGACTACAAGTCCGCCCCCGAGACTGCCCTCTTGATCGCCATTGCCATTGGTCTCGTGTGCGCCGCGCCGGGCGTCAAAGTGTTTTCCGAGGAGATGCTCTTGCACCGCCGCGAGGCCGAGGCCGGCCACTCGCGCCTGGCTTATTTCGTAGCCAAGTCCATTGCCGTGCTGCCGCGCATGTTCCTCGGCTGCTTCCACTTCTCCACCTGGCTCCTCCTGCTCGCCGTGCCCGTCATGAACTGGGGCAACGCGTTCCTGGCCAACCTGCTCTACTTTTACTGCATCTACGGCCTCGCCAGCTTTCTGAGCATGTTCTTGCGCCGCGACGACGCCCCCCTGTTTGCCACCATGATTGCCCTCATCGTTGGCGTCCTTTGCGGTGCCTCGCCGTCCCTGTCAAAGGTCCAGTCGTGGCACCTCGAGTGGCTATGGCGCGCTAGTCCCGCCGTCTGGCTGGCCGAGGTGTACGTGGGTCAGCTGGTTAGCCCCTTTGCCAATTTGTATAATATCGAGAGGGCGGCTCAGGCTACTGGATACCACTTGGATTGGTTCATGAATAACCTTGCGGTGCTCTTTGGCATTGGCTCGCTGTACCGAATCCTGGCCTTTATTGGCCTGTTTGCTGGAAAGAGAGTGCGCATTTAAGCGCAGGTTTTACTTGGGACGATAGTCTCCCTTGTATTGATTATTTGTTCTTGGATACCCATATAGAATAATTATATTATGTTGATGAGATGAGTTGTCCAGTCCAAATGAATTGCTGTAACAGAGCCGAGCTGTAGGGATGGTTTTGGTATCTAGTATACATGGACGTAGAAACAGTCTGACTGCTCCACTACGCCCGTGCTTTGGTTCTCACGTGTCTTAATGTCCCCTAAAAGCCGCTTTTGAACATAGTTCAGCGAAGTTATGGGATACCTGTTCAAGCAACGAGTGTCTCTCTCGAAATGATTACCAAAAGGTGTCTCCTTTCATATTGTCGTCGCTGAACGCCCAGCCCATGGTATCCATATTACCACCCGCGTCCAAAAGTGCGTCTGTCATCTGCAACTTGTAAGTATTTCAATTGCCTTGTGAGAGATCTTCCGACTCACCATTAAATCCCAATCTGTACTCGCGGGCGTACTGAACGAGCCCGAGTACGACGCATCCGTAGCCAGCTCGTCCTGCTTCTCGCTAGCAATAGCCTCAAGCAGCGGAATCGAAAGCTCCTCGGCCTCGATAGCCGCCTTGATCAGGAATGGACCCGTCTCCCCCCGGGGCTTCCCCAGCATGAGCGCATTGACCTGCGCCGCCAGCATGTACGTGATCAGGTGTCCCTTGATATTGGTCTCGCCGATGCGGATGCAGTGCAGCTGCCAGTCCACGGCCCTTTGCAGCACGGCCAGCAGGTCCGGGCGGATGGACACGGGCCCGCCCAGGCCCTCGTTCTCCTTGACTTGGGCCTCGAGCTCGGTGCCGACGAGCAGGGCGGCTTGGTTCGCGGCTAGGCGCGGGACGCCGCCGCCTGCTGCGGTCACGCGGGCAAAGTCGCTGCCCGAGAACAGGTCTTCATCGGCTGCTGTGGCTGAGTTGTTTGGGCTCAGGAGCTGGGGATAGAGATTATACCAGATCTTGAGCGACGCCTCGACCAGAACCTTTCTGGAAAAGGCATACGCCGTCTGTGCTACATTGAGCGACGGACCATAGAATGGCACATGAAGAGACAAGAAGTAGCGCTGCACCAGGAGATCAATCATTTGGGCGCCAAACTGCGACGAGCTCCATCCCGCACTCGCGCGAAAGGGCTGCAGCGTGCGGGCGACGTTCTTGTACGCCGACCGCAGCTGGTCGTCCAGCCGCAGCGTCTCCTCATAGGTGCCCCCCACCGGGCGTAGGTCATTGAGGCTCTTGACAATGGCGATGCGAACGTGGAACATCTGGCGCAGCGCCAGCGCGAGCGAAACCTGGGTGAACTCGTCGCTGGGCTTGGGCTGCGCGTCATCATTGCTGCCTGCTAGCTGGTCGTCGTCAAAGTTGCCAGGCGGCTCCGTGTCAAAGTCGTCGGGGCCGAAAAATGGCGGGCCGCCCGATGTGAGACTGGATTGCAGACACACCTCCAGAATCGTGTTCCACAGGCGCCGCCGCATCTCGGCGACCAGGATCGACTTGTGCGGGAGGTGTTTGGGATCCCGGTGCAAACCCATGATGACGGCTCGCCGGAACAGGTCGCCAGCGGAGATGTAGACCGAGTCGTGTCCCACGTCAACGACCTCACGGGCAAGGAGGAGGAGTATATGCACCTGCAGGCCCTGCAGGGTGAGACGCCGCTTGGTGTTTGGCTCAGCCAGCCAGGTTTGTGCCTCGTACACCCACTGGATGGCCGACGCCCGCAATGTGAACTTTTCGTCAAACACCGCCGCGCCAATGGCGAACATGAGCTTGACCATGACAAGAAAGCCGGGATCTGGGCGCGCGTCGGACTCTCCCCAGAGCGCTTCATAGTCTCTTCTAAAGGTCGGTATATGAAGAACCCGGTATACCGTCTCTGTCGTGCGCAAATAGCAATCAACCAACTCGTCCGAGACATTCTTTGGCGGCAGTGGTGAGGTGATGGGTGTTGGCCAGGGCGGAGTCCGTTGCGCCTTGATCGTTCTGGCTAGGGTCTTGCTCCTCAGGTGATTTGCCATAAAGGGACACGTCGGGTCGCGAAGAAGTGGTTCAATGGCAATGATGAGCTCTTTGAACTAGCAGGACAGGACATGTGAGCTGATTTCTGAATGATATAATGCGAAGTTGTATCCTTACTAGCATGACACCAACAATATTGACCCAATGACTCTGGCCGAATTGTCTCGACTTGTGTGTGACACCTCGAACAACAGCATGGTCGCGATGAATGTGGAAAGTCCCCGCAAGTGACGTGGTGCTGGTCTCGATATTCACAGGAACCGGTGTACCAGATCTCTGCGTCGTGGAAGCCAGGCTAGTTTGCGAAAGCTGCCCTTCCAATTGTCTCACTCTATTCTTGAGTGTCTCAATGTCCCAAGCGACCGACGGCGACGATGACGAGCCAACGGCAGACGTCGCGGGTGTAAGAGCACGAGTGGCGGAATCAGAGGGGTAACTTTGTGCAACAGACCGTATGCTCGCACTGGTAGATGACGAAAAAGGTTGTGAATCTGTCCCAGCAGTTTCACTCATCCGATCGCCACGCTGCTGCTGCCGAGGGGCGGGCGGCGGCGGGTTTTCGTACACACATTCATTGCGGCCGGACTTGACGCAGTTATTGCATGGGCTCTCCCGGTTACATTTAATTTTGCGTCTCCGACAGAGCACACACGACCTACACATACGTGCACAAGTCAGCCTTGTAAGGGGTATAACCAGGGATCGATCTGAGTGGCTGATCATACACAGCAGGGCGTCTCCGCCGACGCTCGGGTTCCATCTTGATGACCAATCGCGGAGATTGTGCACGATCCAAGAACAAGAAAAAAAAAAAATGTCTTCACGATATTCGGTCTTCGGTAAATTGAATTTATTATGTTCTCAAGGAGATGTTTTCTCCGGAAGGTAGTAGAGGTATAAAATATATTTATTTTGTAAAATGTCAGATTCGCTGTAGGCAGTCAGCTACTAAATCGGACATACTGAATCCTTCGGACTCGGCCTTGAATTTCCCGCGCCGCCTCTAGTTCAAGACGGGCTAGACTGGTCTTATCCCCGAGATATCTGTCTCACACTGGTATACTTTGTTTAATTTTCCGTGTGCATTTGTATAGCTTATAATTGATATATAACAATGAATATGAATACAATAGATTTTGTTTGAAAAGTTTGTGATCATTACGAAATTGAGATTGAATCTTTGGTTTCAAGTGGTGTCGACTTCTATTCGCTGTGTTACTTTGTACCACTAATACGACTATATTCACACAAGCACTAGACCCCTGTACTATACAGCTTGGCAAAAATGGCCGCTTTATCCTCGGATATGGAGAACCAAGTCGAAACAAGCAATCGATCATCAAGGGATATGCCCAACAACCATGCAGAAGAAAAGCAATCGAGTTCCCCCGACTTTGGCCCTGCGCCCGACGGTGGTGTCACTGCTTGGCTGGTGGCAGCTGGTGGATGCACAGTCTTCTTTTGCTGCTTGGGGTTCACCAATGCCTTTGGCGCTTTCGAGGAATATTATCTAAGTCACCAATTATCCGACAGGACACCCGATGATGTCGCCTGGATCGGCTCGCTCGCAGCGTTTCTGCAATTCGCAACCGGAATGATTGCCGGGCCTATCTTTGACCGTTTCGGAGTCAATGTAAGTGAAATCATCTCAACAGATCGCGACAAAGGGATAACTAATCTCTACTCAGGCATTTCGCCCCGCGGCTTTGGCATATGTATTTGCCATGATGATGCTCAGTCTTTGCGAGACGTACTGGCAAGTCATGCTAGTCCAGGGAGTTTTGATGGGCATCGTGATGGGCTTTCTACAAATTCCAGTTTTCGCGGTAATACCGCACTGGTTCGACAAGAACAGGGCAGCAGCCTTTGGCATCGTCGTGGCCGGCTCATCACTAGGAGGCATCGTCATGCCAATACCCATTTCCAAGATGCTCAACGGTACTTCTCTCGGCTTTGGCTGGACCGTCAGGATTATTGGCTTCCTCATCCTCCCTCTACTCAGCTTCTCGTGCATCACCCTCAAGACGCGCATTCCGCTACGCACGTCCAACGTCTCTATTCCGTTTGCCCAGGTGTTTGGCAACAAGACCTACTTGCTCGTGGTAGCGTCCATGTTCTTTCTATTCATGGGCGTGTTTATTCCTCTTTTCTACATCCCCACTTTTGCGACGACCTTGGGCATTGAGGCGACTCTCGCCGGCTACATACTTGCAATTGTGAACGCGGCCTCCTTCTTTGGCCGTGTCATTCCGGGCGTATTCGCAGACAAGATGGGCCGCATGAACGCATTTGCGATGGGAGGCATCGCCACGGGTATCATCATCTTTTGCATGAATCTGCCGGTCAACACGGCCGGACTGATTGTGTACGCCGTCGTCATTGGATTCTGGTCGGGAACCGTCGTTTCTGGCGCGACCGCGGCCTTGACGGTCTGCATTGCCGATCCTCAGCAGATCGGGGCCTACCTGGGCACCGGTCTGTTTATTGCTGGATTTGGAGCGCTGATTGGACCCCCAATCAATGGCGCTCTTGTCAAACAATATGGAGGATTCTTTGAGGTATCCATGTTTAGTGGTGCTGTCACGCTCTTTGGCGGTCTTGTTGCCCTCGGCGCCAAGGCGACTATGCCTCAAGGACTGTGGAGCAAGACGTAGGAAAGCATGATCGATCCGAGGCCGTTGAATAGAGCAATTGCTCTTTCTAGGAATGTCTCCTGATTGACTGTAATATTTTAGACAGACCTATAGAGAATAGACAGAATCCCCACATTAATTTCAAACAATCAAAGATCACAACCCGTTCCTGAAATGTTCATCTTGATAGTATTGCATGTCTTATTATCAGCCACCTAAATTTCTGCTGCCCCCGTACAGTATTAGATCACGGGGCAGCAGTACGGGCCAAATGCACAATTGATATTCTTGAAGTACAATACCGCCGAAAAATTACTTCTTGCCGACATGAAAGTCTGTCATTAGCTTGGATGCATCAGTCTAATCATATTACTGCTAAACCTTATCCTCGATTACCCCATTCATTTCATACACGATTATTACTGGAAGCGGAGGCTTGATAATTGCCGACCGACGACCTCGCCTTGTCTCCAGCAGGTTCTATCTTCCAAGTTGTCTCAATGGTAACACCAATCTCTCGTTCCGGGTCAACTGGCTGTAACTGGATTTCGGAACCATCATCTTCCAGCTCTTTGAAACCTTGGCTTCGAGTCGCTTTGGTTCCTCTATTAGAGAACGCATAGCTTGGATCGGTCTTGTATTTGGAGTTGTCGGCCGACGATCCACCAAATGTGCCTCGGAACAGAGGTCGCAGAAAGGGTACGCAGGCCAGTGACACGGCGACGGCGATCTCCACGGTGGAGAACAAGAAGGCGAGAAGACCGGTACCCGTTGGATTCGCATTGTCCAGACTCGGTAGCAGTGTTTGCCGATAAATCGTGACTGCGCAAGTCCTATCATGAATGAATAATCAGCGCTGATCTGCTGAGCCATGAAAACTCTACTCACATGAAGCCGATACTAAACATGCCAAACAGAACCATCTTCTTCTTAAATGCCATTTGCAAATTGTATACAAAGGGTAGTGGCAGCAGAAGGATGACCACGTCGGATACAACATTGATGGCGCTCAGCCATTCGTAGTACACCTTGACGTCGCCACATTCGCCCTTGACCGTGCCCTGCCAGTCATAGTTCTTGGAGTATGGACGGCAGATGGCGAGGCCGGTGATGAAACCAGAAAAGTTGTACAGTATCACGAAGACACCTACGCATCTGACGGCGATAATCATTCGGCGAACTGGCATTAGCGTCATGTACATGGCCAGAACCGACAGCTTGCTGGTCAGCACGCAGACATTCCAAAGCAGAGGCCATGCAGCCATGCACTTAGTCGAGAGTCAGTCAATGTAGCCACAATGTGACGCAAGATCGCCAAGACTTACCTTGAAGAAGATGGTCAGCGCATCTGGACCGAATCTCTCGGGAATCTCGGCGAGGTCAAACGTGAAGCCTCCCTTGAACACCATCAAGTAATCGACGATGCAGAGAGCGATTACGAAGAGCTAATGCTAGTCAGAGGAGGTTAACTTCCAGACTTTGGCGGGTGCATATAATCACCCAGGCAGCAGTGATGCAAATGTCGCTGGCATCCAGTGGCAAGCCCGAATATCGTTGGCGAGCGATGAAGCGCAGTGACACGAGTGCCGTGGGGACGATGATACACACAGAGCACGCTGCAATCATACCGATTTGTCCACTATTTTGGATAGGGATTGACTCGTATATCTTGCTTTCGTCTGCCATGGCTCTTGTTGTATAGTCGAAGGTCGTACCCCGAATACTGCCGAATGCAAAAAGAGGCCGTCCTGGAGATATAGTCACTCCCTTTCCCACATCTTTGAATATATGAGGAATAGGATCCTTTTGACCGATATTGCGAACATGGTTCCTGCTTTGCTTGTCAAGGGAGTTGTCAGTCTCCTTGAAGAATTGCCTGCCGGTCGCAACAAGACAAAACCCCTAGCGCCGCGAGTACCGGGCTGGCTCAATTAATTGGAGGGAAATCCTTTAGCATCTTCAGAGCATGCAAAGGGGTCCTGTCGTTACAGGTGCAGGTCTATTGCCGTCATGGAACACTGGTGACTAATGAAAGAATATTCCTCCAGGCAGTGATCCTAGTCTCGGTAGCATCATGCCCTGAAGAATATCCCTTGCGAGCTTTGTCAGATGCTTCATCATACCATGAGGCCTCGTGGTGGTTTTTAGTCAATTGCAACTTCACGACGCAAGGGATAGCAGATGGTAATATAATATGACATCTGCCTAGCGTGATGGCGTCGTGTTTTTCTAGCAAACATCTCGGCCATGTCCGGGGTATGAAGATAGCAAACAATCGGACAAAGGCCATAATAGGTCAGGTGAAACGCTCGAGCCATGAACGTGTACAGGAGAAACGAAAATTCGAATAATATCAATCTTACTCATCGCTGGGAACAGTATAATAATTGTCAAGCCGAGCAGTGTCGAGACAGTCAATTGCACTCTAGAGATGCCTCGAAACCCTGGTCTTGGCACTCCAGCCGCGAAGACTCAATCTGCATCGGCTCACAACACGACTGACATATCCACCTCACACAACACCCCCACGCACCTCTATTGTTCCTGGTGGAGTGACCCTGTCGGCTCCAGTATCCGTTGCTCTGCGGAGCCGCGTAGCTACCTGTCACTTCATGACGGAGCTTTTGCCTCACCGGGACCCTTGCTCGACCCTCACAATAGAGGGTCGGCGGCCACTTCCGCGATTGGCCTTGAACCCTTCGGGCCGTTGAGCGATATGTAGGTCCCTGGCTCTTCAGGAAGAAGAAGGGCAAGCTAAAAGCAAACAACAAACCCTGCCCGGCAGAGGCCAGGGGGAAGCCGACATGCACAGGGCCCGAATCCTCCCGTCTACCCGCTCACGAGGCTCCATTCACCGCAGAACACGGCCGTTCTCAATGAAACTGTTTGATAAAAGTGCAGGTATTTCGTCCATTTCTGGAAAGCTGTTGGTAAAATCGCTCCACAACACCATGCACAGTGAAATGATACTTTGCTTTTATGCCAAGTTGATCTTCAAGCCTACCTAATCTCCATGCTCTGCAGAGGACAAACACTGGGGACGGTCTGCCCGGCTTGCCGAAGAGACTGGACCTTGTCGTCATTGGTGAAGTGGTGCCATGCCGCGATAACACGTCAGATAATCAGCTTGCATGTAAATGCGATCTCTGCCTTGCATTATAAGATGCGGTGAGGAATGTCTTTTTATAGTTAGAGTTTTCTTTATCAATTCTAGTCAGCAACTCCCAGGATCAATAAAAATTACCTATATCAAAAAAGGTCGAAGAGTCGTCTGAATCTTACCACGATCTCGGTCCAGCAATATGGGTTCTCTTGCTCCTCCTGACCAGAGCAAGGTGGCCATTATCGCTGGTGCAACCGTAAGTGCAGCCCGCTCTTCCAGATCTGGGCAAATGTATTAACAAGATTCATAAGAGTGGTATCGGTCGTGACCTGGCTGAGCGCCTGCACGCACGTGGCTACAACCTCGCCATCACCGGCCGCCGCGTCAAGGAGGGCGAGGCTCTCGCAGCGCAGCTCGACCCGTCGGGCAGGACGGTGCTCTTTGTCGAGTGCCACGTCGAGTCGTACGCCTCGCAGCTGCAGCTCTTCAAGGCCGTCTGGGCCAAGTGGGAGCGCATCGACGCCGTCATCGCCAATGCTGGCATGGTTGACAAGGGCTCGCGGTACAACCTCGACCGGCGCAATGCCCGTGTCGACGACCCGCCGCCAGAGCCTGACTTGAGCTGCACCGATGTCGACTACAAGGCCGTCGTCTACAGCACCGAGCTCTTCACGCACTACAACCGGCACAACCCGCCCGGCGTCAAGGGCAAGATCATCGTTACTGGTAGCATTGTCGCCATCTATCCTTGCCCAACGTTCCCAGAGTACTGTGGTGTCAAGGCGGCTGCCTTGCAGTGGGTGCGAACCATGGCGCCAATGCTTCTCAAGCATGAGAACATCACAATCAACACCGTCCTGCCCAATGCCTATGACACTGGCATCATGCCCGATTTCCAGGAGGCGTATCTTGATGAGCAGTAAGCAACTCCTCAGTTTTGTTTTTGGGTCGCGATGAACTAACCTGGTTGCAGCTTGACGGATAAGGAATCCCTCATGTCAGCCTATGATGTCTTTCTGGAGGACGAGGCGCACCAAAAGACCGGACAGGCCATTGAGGCGGCTCACAAGTCTCATTACTACCACGATGTCCCCGAGTTCAAGAGCGGCAACGTGATTACCAGGACAGTGAAGCCATATGATCCCTGGTTCCTGTGGATGCATCACGCCAAGAGTGAATTGCCGGGCGCTTACCTAGAACCGCTTCGCAAGATGAAATAGTCGGCAGAATTAGCTGTTTTTAGAATATGGGGAGGCTTGAGCCAAGCAAGCTAGAATCGGGTTAAGCGCTTCTGGTTGTTGAATTCGATTCTACCGGTTTCATTGGCAGGTAAATTTAGCCCGACGTGATTCCTACAGCGCTTGGAACAGCTGAAAAGATGATTTGTCGCTCGACCATTTTGTCATAAGGCTGGACAGGCACCACCTACCCAGGTATTGAGTGTTATCGATATCAGGCACACTGAAGTGCACTTCCCATGTTCGCCATACCAGGATATTGTGGACACGCCCGCTTTTGGTTGCAGAGAAGTCACATTGTGCTATCTACCCCGCTTCGCATCGCATGGGGTTGAAAATGATGAGCATTGATGGAAGCATATTAATTACACACATGTCCTGATAAAACATGACATTCCCAATGATTTCGTATCATCGCGGCATGATCTCAACGCAAAGTCAAGATGCTGCGATGGCATGCCTCGTCCTGTACCGAGCCCCTCGTTTCAATTGAGGGCTCAAAGGTCTACTGTCAAAGTTGTTACGCGACATATCTTTTCGACCCCAAATCGGTGCCTCCAGGAACGACCGCGAGTCTCGATATCCCGGAAGATCGACCATTGGGTCAATTGAGACTCAGATGGCCGCCCGCAGTCCCGTACACGTCAGATAAAGAGCTCGGCAATGCGCATTACCTAGGCGAGACTGTCCACGACCTAGAAATCCGCGTGATTTCTTCCGAGCGATCCCCACAAAACGGTGCTCAGTCCGCGATATATAGCCAATTAGGCGCAGGGGAATTTCGTCTTATTCGTTTAGATTCCTCGAAGAGCCAGAGCGATCTGATACACGTGGATATAGAGACGTACGACTTGGACGACTGTCCAGAGTATGAAGCGACGTCTTACGCTTGGGCCGGGGAAGATGGAGACAGCAAGCTCAGCGGTCCGATATTTATCGGAAGCTTCTACGATGTGGCCTGGCAAACCAGTAATTGCTTGTCGTTATTGCGTTATCTACGTCCTGGCCGCGGGATCCGCATGGTGTGGGTTGATGCAATTTGCATCAATCAAGCGAATGCGCACGAAAGAGGAATGCAAGTCGCAAAAATGCGAGATATATATCGCAATGCAAGCCGTGTCGTGGTATATCTTGGGCCCGACACTGTTCAGCACTCCATGCAACAACATCGCCCCCGGGCTCGATTAGATGAGCTCGACGGAAACGGAGAGAACCATGCCCAAAAGATCCATGAACTCCTCAATCGCCGATACTTCAGCCGGGTCTGGGTGATACAAGAGCTTGTGCTCGCAAAGTCGCTTGTCATTCCTCTGCACGACTCTGATTATCACGCCGATAACACGTGTATCGAGCGACTAAAGGTTGATTGGAATGACACAAAAGCGTCTTGGTTTCAGCATGGAGCTGGTGGCCGTGTCTTTTCTCTCGACCGACTCGATGAGTTGTTGGATCAGACATGGGCTTCAGAGGCATCAGATCCAAGAGACAAGTTATTTGGAATTTTGGGGCTTGTCGACACCGCAGTATGTGCTCACAAGGCGCAAGCAACTGATAAGCCCCATTCGAAGCTGGATTACTCGCTGTTGCCAAATTACACGCTCTCAGTAAAAGAAACCTTCATCGGTTTGGCGGCGTATGTTGTGACGGTATTGGATCAGCGGCACATACTCGAATATGCCGCTGGTCAAAAAGCTGTTTCGGAATACCCTAGTTGGACACCAGACTGGCGGGATCCCTCCATCTGGCGTATATCTTCTACAGCTAAAGATGACTGTGACCGTGTACAAGATTGGTACAAAGCCATAGGACTATGCTGCAAAGAAGTCTGGACAATTGCTTCGGGCTTTGATGATACGGCTATTGCTTGGAGGTATCAGGCCGGCTGCGATGGGATAAATTTCAACAACGGAATTTGGGAAGCGAAAAGCTTTCACGAATTGCGAGCAATCATGACTGCGGGCAATGCCACCAATGAGCAAATCTCTATCGATTCCTCTACGGCAGCCTTGTCAATCAAGTTGATCCGCATCATACAGCTTTCGTCAAAGCCTAGGAGGGTTCTAGACTTCGGGTCGCTGCGTATGTTTGAGTTTGTTGTGGGACAACACTCTCTCCTTCTTTGCACTAACCTGATCGATTTGGACTTGGTTCTCGACGACACCCCTACCTGGATGTTCTTGCAAGAAGGTTATGGTGACTATGGGCCAATCGTGTTCTTTCTACGGGAAGCACGCCAAGAATCTGGGAACACTGCCTTTGAGTTGATCTTTTCCTGCCGCTGCTGGGACCTTCTGGTGTTCCGCAGGCCACAGCAGCCAGGAAATGGCGATGTTGAAATGTCAGAGGCGCAAGAGGACAACAAAGCGCAAGGCGACTCGACGCAAAATATCCCAGGCGGTATGATCCCGATGGAGCATGCAGACGGCTGTAATCATCATGGGGAGTCTCCAAAACGACCGACGTACTGGGAGCTATCCGCGCCTTACGAAACCCTCTCCGCGGCAACGAGCAGAATCGATTGCGATGCGAATATAGAACACGAACTTATGATTGTGTTTCCAGATGGCAAGATCCGAGTCAAGGACACCCTGCCGCTCTTCCAACTTCTGGCTGATGCAGGTCCGCGGAAGGAGCCTCTTTATCTTCAGTTTGGGGAGCTTTATGTCTCAATAATAAGTCAGTGCTTATCGGTGCCCTGCTCTATGAAATCGCCTTGCTACATCGACTACGCCCATCCAGAAGGCCACATTTTCGGATCAAAACCTAGGGGCAATAGGAACATCTTTCTGACCGTTGACGCCGCCACGTGGGCTAAAGTCCAATCCCAGTGGCAGGTGCGTGATCGCATCAACCCTTACGAAATGGTTGTGAATCAACAGATCACCAAAGTCATAGAAGCGGACGAGGACCTCTCTTCGTTCGAAATTTTTGAGGATCGCAATTCCATCGATCGGACAAAGATCTATGATGGTCACGATGTTGCCAATCCGAAAGGGATGTGGGAACGACACAATGGTGAATTGCGTAAGTGGGTGGGATGGAATCGCCTGACATCTCAGTTCAACGAGAAGCAAACCGCATTTCTACCAGAAGATGGCAGCGTCAAGAAGGAGGCAACCGTGTGCATATGTATCCCGATATCCTCGATCGTGCGATACATGCAAAGAACGGACCTGGCAAAGCGGTTCTATAACTTGACCAAGTTTCGAAGTGTTACAGGACAGGATGAAACGACGATGGCGCAATACGCCGAAGAGAGTTACCGAAATGTCTTTGCTCATTATTGGTCAGAGTCACTGAAGGAGGAAATCGGATTGATAGGAGAGCCTTGTCGAACACAAATAGTCTGAGTTAAGGACCACGGATAGTCGAGACTATCATGTAGTATATCTGCCTTGATTTGCCTTTGCTTACATTGCAAATGGTGCGCCACTTGTGGCCGTGTATTGTGGCACCCTTCAGGTAACACGCGTGTAGGGTTATTAAGTCTGTTTGTTCCCACATTATGTTCTCAGAAGTAGACCAACTCTAATTCTATTCCTTATTTTGGATACTGGTCGTATAAACAAATTATCAAACTCCAGATCGTACGACTATGCGTGGTGTGCCTGCCAAGCGGGTCAATCCAAATGTCAAGGTGCAGTCAGTAATTCTCGCAAATGGCTGCGATTAATACGAAACCACTGGCAAAATTTGGGAAGGCTCCAACACATTGCGAGCAAAACAATGTACTAGATGCCATTAATCAAAACAACAAGCTCTTCCTTTATAATCGTAAATATGTGATTATGTAAGTCTTTGATAACTTAAATACAAGTCTGCAGAATTGCGCAATGAAAGTCTTGTCTTTGATTTTTTGTTATCGTTAAGAAAAATGAAACTCTTTTTTCCTTTTTTCTTTTATTCTTTTTGTAATTCTGGTGGTTGGCGTTAGCGGAAGTCATAGTGAATGTTACAGCGGTCTTATAGTGGAGAATGGTTGGTTCTCTGATGAGAATGCTTCTGTTGTTGGGAGCACCTAGACAAACGCTAGGACACTTCCCACCTCGCCTGCACGCCCCACAATGGTAGGGCAGTCCATTAACCCAACAGCATAAGGTTATTGATTGTTCGGCCACAGGAAAGGTGAAGGAGAACTGGCCTGGCTTTGCGCTTTCGCATTTATTGCAAGGGAGGTGGGATCTGAATCAGATATGATCAACAGTACTGCTCCAAAGGTATTGACTACCACCACACATCTAGATTCCATAGAGCAATACCTGGTCGTCCCATTGTGGACTCGGCACAGTTACATGCACTCATGCTGCTGTTGGTTCAGATATGCACTGAGAACCAACTGACAGCCTGCATAATATGGCAGATGTGACGGCGCAATCATGTCGTACTCAAATAGTGGTTTGTACACAGACTTCTGGACAATAAGACCGTGCGCTGGCATGAAGAATTCTCGATTGCCAATGCGCGTTCCTCCAAATATGACAGCGACTGGCTCGTGCGACATCTGTAGGTACTTTGATCCATGCCAAGCGAACAGTCGTTAAAGGCGACAATGTTGTTCATCCTTTACAGGCTACGTAGGTAGCTACCTAGGTACACATATCTACCTGGTATTCAGGTAGGTCACAATACCCAAGCGCTGTAGACTGCAGTGCCGATCGGGCATTTACGCACTAATTGATAGCGGGAAACTCAGGCGGACAAGGGCTCTGTTCACTATATGTACTCTGTAGCAGCATTCGATTTCACTTGTAAAATAATTGAACGATTCGGCGATGTATGAGCACAACCAGAAAGATGTACAGGTTCTAAAGTGGTTGAAGACAGCATTTGAAAAATCGCTCTAATTTCTATCATAGTCCCCAACACGCCTCACTGCATTGGTAACCAGCAACCCGCTTCATTGGAGATTTGCCGCTCTTCCAGACGTCCAACGCCCACACGCCTGTAACAGCCCTCGCGCACAGTGGAAGGGTGAATAATCAGAACATAGTGCGCCCTCTTTTCTGTTGCAGTGTTGCTGTTCTGCTTGCCAATCACCACACACTTTTGCGCATCCGCACTAGCAGTACCAGCTTCGTCAAAAACGATCTGCCGTACTGCTTCAGGCTCGAAGTCTTTGGCCAAAACTGATCGGTCTGCACCAAATGGGTTCCTGATGTTCTCAAGGCACCACTCGGTATCGTCAAATGGAACGTCCAAATAAGCAATAGCACCCCAGTATGCCATCCAGGACCATGATGGTACATCCCGATCGCCGTCGTAGGTGATGCGCTCCATGCTTCGAGGCGTAGCAGCCCGCCACAGCAGAGTCCTTCCCAGCATGTTTTCGATGATTCCATACTGTACCTTGCCCATTGTCTGAGCCAGTCGACTCTCGAGGCCCTGGAGAGCCTTAGAACGATCTTTCTTTTCGGAAAAGGCTAGTTTCGAGTACACCTTGAAGATTTCCTGGAAGTGCAGAATCTTGCCGCCCTTGAAGTACTCTTCCGCGAAACTGGGAAATTTTGCATCCCCCAGAAAAGCGGCGTATGGGCTGCCAACGGTATTCAGCGACATGCATCGAGTTTGGAAAGTATATATGATCGCTTACTTGGACAATTTGGCCAGGGTCTCGCAGTGAATGCCGTCTCCACATTCCCAGTAGATCTGACCTGACGTGAAATGGATACATCGTCGGGAGAGAGCATGCTCTTGAAATACCCAGCCTCTGCTGTTCAAGACGGCCTTTTCTACGTCGTTCTCGAAGTTATCAATATTCTCGGCAAAGTAGAAGTCGCCTATACGAACACAGGGTCTTTCTGGCCTTTGTTTGGGTAACCCGACGAGACTGGACGCCGCGGAGCTGGCGGCTATGGTGACATACGATGAACTGTAAACGGATTCCATCTTTGTCGATTCAGAAGCCCAGTCTTTTGTGTCATTTTGTATAATGCAAATGGAGTCGAGCCACAAGTACTGGACTTCGAGTTGACGGCTGACATCCACGACATCTTGGAACGTCTGCGGGAGTTGAGCATAATCAATGTTCTCCTTCAGCGTGTCGAGATTCTCCTTCAACAAGCGAAACTTTTTGGAGTCTGGTATATTGCCCCAGCAATGGCTGACGGCAATATAGCGACCCTTCATCTTGTTGCTTGTTTCGACTAGTCTGAGTTTGTCTTTGGAGTCTGCAAGGACGTCGATCACACGCGTAGGCATGTAAGGAAGATCCTTTGATGGCATACACGCGTGATTCTCATCACAATTTCGAACCCACTGCTGGAGCAGCAATGTCTCACCTTCACTGCCTGGTTCAGGAAGCTGAGGAAATCCGATTGATACATGCGACGGGAGTTCCATAGTACTTTCTTGATACCACACCGTCAGCGAGAGTCGCAAAGTCGCATTGGGGCCTGTACTTACCTGGATCAACATAGACTGAGATCAGAGATGATGGATCTGTCCCATTGAATCTCACGACTCTGTCACTGATCTGCTTACCCTCGGAGGATTTGTAACACATTTCGCAGAAGTCGCACTGGAATGGCCTTTGTTGCAGTTTCTCTGCCTCGATGCGGAAATTTCTGAGCGTTCGGACGTCGATTCGTTGGCAATCACTGCAAAGCTTCGGTGACAGCAGTTCTGGTCTGCTTTTGGACCATTCGAATTGACGAAAAAGTTCTCGTGCGAACTTATTGTCATGACCGCCAGTCCAGACATCTTCGACATTTCGAGCTTGCTGCGAGCGATGTGTTAATTAAGCTCCCTCTCATCCATCTCAAAATTGATTCTGGAAACATACTGTAATGCGCTAGGTGCCCACAAGACTCTTGTTAGTGATTTCAAAGCACAATACTATACCTTTTTCTTCTTACGTACATACTATTTTGTTAGCCAACGTTCAAGACGAATGTATTCGAAGCACCTACAGTATCAAATGTCCTGTTGACGGTCAATGATGTAGCACACTCATCATGAAGGCCTGTTTCGTCTGCGGGGAGGCTTGGCGGTCGAGGACTCATTGAGTCGAGCTTTGATAACTATCAGTCCGGGAATGTCTATCAAGGGTTGAGTCTCCATGGACCGACAGCATATTGTTTGTCGGCTTGCGCCGTATTCCGAATGCCGCCAATAGTATCCAACATTTTGGAGGCAAACCATCGGTCTTCGAGGCGAATGACAAGCAGGCCATTCTGTATCATATTGACAAGATCCCTGAGTGCTGAATGGGCGGGAAGGTCTTGGAGAAGCCGCCGGATCATTCTCTGAACCGTCGGATGAAGCACTTTGGCGCCCCCCTTCACTTCGGAGTCATCGTATTCCAGGTTTTTAAACGCCCAGAACTTGTGTTCATTTGCCGCACTGTTGAACTTCCTCAAGGTTTCGTTGCCGTAGACAAACCAGATGATGAATTCCAAGTAGACGCAGCCAATCGACCATATATCATAACGACGAGAACGATGACGTGTAGGGGTATCAACTTGGTCGACATTAATCTCAGGGGCTTCGTAACGCAATGTACTGTCTTTGACGGACGAGTCATACTGTCGCTGTAGAGTGGCCAACCTATGGAATTTTGTCAAACCTACATCCGCCAAGATGAGAGTATCACCTTTCTTGCCACTACCACGACGAAGCAGGATGTTTTCTGGCTTGATGTCGCCGTGACGGCAATGCCCTTGGTCATTTCCTTCGTGAAGGCGTTTTAGGAGGTGAGATATGCCGTGCATCTGCTCCAGAATCCATGTTATCGAGGGACGTGCTGTTGAGGGTGATTTCCAAAATTCGCGAAGGTTTCCACCGCTTTCCCAAGTATACATGATGTATTGCTCTTCGCCATGTTCGAATGTGGTCAATGGCTCGATCAAGTGATGGTGCCTCATGACATTGAGCCTCTCGAGATTGTTCAATTCTCGGAAGAAGTAATCTCTCATTCTTGGTGTAAACTTTTTGACAGCGACATACTTAGGGCACTTACGCTAGAACTCTGTGATCAGTGATTGCAAGGGCAACAAAGATACGAACTTTCGCTTACCCTTTGGGCAGAAAACATTCTCGCCAACGAACTAGGGGATTTGGCCTTGAACACATTGCTGAAATGGCCGTCGCCGATCTTTTTGAACTCATTTGCGAGGAAAGGTAGAGGCTGTTTCGGGTGAAACTTCTGGTAGAACTTAGAGAACTCTGCCTCGAGAAACCACCATTGGTACTGTTGGATTCTTTGACTCAAATGACCCAGAGAATCGAAAACAGGGTGAGACTTTTGTGGATCGAATTTATCGTCAGGTCCCAGGGTCGCAACACGCCAAGAGGATCTCTTGTTTGCTTTCTTGAGCTCTCTGCCTATAGGAAGGGAGGTGTCATCAAAGTGTGGAAAAAGATCCTGGAATTTGGCGACATCTTGGATACAGACGAGGATGACTAAAGTCTTGAGGGCTTTCCGCATGACAGACGCCAAGTACTGTGTGTCGGCCGCGCGGTTGTTTCCTGCTTCTTCAAGCAGAGTTCGAACTCTGCTCTTAGTGAACAGTTGAGAAAATACCTCCATTGGCAGAAAGTACTCCCCATTGGAGCCTCCAATGTGAATTTGGAGGGCTGACTGCACCTCATCATTGATTGCAGATGCCTCATCTCGAGTCATCCTAACTTGGTGAAAATGCAATGTGTATTGACTATTAGGCGCTTGTGAAAGATTGCAATAACAAAGAATAGACTGCAACAGAGGCAACGACGAGTAAAACGTACCATGCTCCTCTGCAGTATATATAGGCTTCTTCGGTGCTAGGGCAGCACCGCTGTGCGATGAGACTGTAGGAGGTCCAATCACGGCCTCAACGCACCCGTCCATCGAAACTTGAGGTGGCTCTGCTCCGCCTCTATTTCCCCTCACTCAGTCGAAATATCCACGCGATGAGATCCGATCCGGCAACTCCGCAACTGGACGGATCCGCACAACTTACCCGAGCCTGGTCGTCTTCATCCTCTTCCAGCACACAGCGCGTCGTTGCTGATTGGAGACGAGAGGCGTGCATGTCATATCAATCTAGTGCGCTACAAGCGACAACGATGTGCGAAAGATTATTCCAAATTTTGAGGCAACATGGCGAGGGTTGGTGCGTACATTGAGCGTATGTCGTCAGTTGCAAATGAGAGTATTGGATAAGAATGTTACTATTTTAGCCAGCCTCCTTTTGCTCCGCATTCTAATTCGTTTCAGACACTATAGGGATCATTTATCTACGAGATATAGAGTACAGGTAGGCAAGTCGACGTGTTCTGGTGCTCATGCTAGGGGCTTAGCCCCACGCCCCGGTCGTGGCCAGTCATTTGTTTTTGCTTCTACGATAAACGGCAAGAATTTTGGGATTGGGGGAATCTTTGCTGGCAAGTGTCAACGTCAAACTCTGAGAAGACCTCAAAGACTTAGATTCTCACCATTTATTTCACGAAACTCGGCTACGGCCGTGCGATATCAATGACATAGATGTCGTTTCTGAGTTCCACAGTGTATGATTGGTCCTTGTACAGTCTTTGTAGTGCCTGCGATAATTGGTGGGGATTCCTGACGTGACGAGAGTGCAGGTGGACTGTGGTGATATTCATTGTAATTTGACTCATGAGAGATAAAAGCTGATTTGAAAACGTAGAAATGAGATATGCGACGGGTGTATTGTATCCACCGCTGGTATGATCGTCTGCTTGGGTCTGTACAAAAGAAGTGGAAGCAAATAGGCAAACTATTCAGGCCATATATATCCAGCAAAGCAAAGCCGGCTAACGATCGGCAAGGCATATTTCTATCGTGTGCACTAATCGCAAAGAGTGTTTCGGTGAACAGTGGCCAGAATTCTCCAACGGGTGGCTGTGTGCAGCTATGTCCTCGGATCCTTGGGGGCCATGCAGCAAAGCTCATCCTGATCTGCCCATATTGGCCTGCCCGGCACAAAGAGGATGCTTCCTGTTTATATTAGCGAGGCTCTGACAATTACACCGAGCAAGGGTAAATGCACCTGAAAATGCAGCGACACTCTCCTGGCAAGCGAGTGGCCGGTGAACGAACACGCCTGAAGGCTTGGTGTCGTTTCTCGTCGTCGGTAAGTGGTGGGCCCCTACAGGAACGTTATGCATGGTTGCATCTATGAAAGATTAATCCTAGCACTCGGGCAATAAGGCTACAGCCTGCCGCCATCAATACCACCCACTAGTCCTAGGAAAAGCTAGGCAACCCGTAGAGATTTTTCTTCCTTTCTTTTTCTCACTCTTTCCTGGCTTTCCGCTTTCTTAAGCCGCTGGGAACATGCAGGCCGTATTTTGCGCGGCACACATCGAGGCCTACAAACATTTCAATGAGGCAATGCAAGCTTATCATTTGCATTGGAGAAATCTTTATGATGCAACTCCTCCCGAGATCTGTCGCATTCGAGGCCGGATTTAATACACATCTCAAGTAACCCAGTAATTCTATGACTCATCTCATCCAATAAAGGGCCCCTTTACGAGATCAAACTCAGCCGCTCATAATGTATCATGCCCTTATTGCCCATATAATACTGGTTAACAGCGAATTAATTTTACGGTGGCTGCCTCGGCGCAGTCTCCTTGTCAAAAGCTTTGTCATATAGTCATCCTTCCAACTATGATGCCCACAACGATCCCACCTCTGAACGAGTCGGACTCGGCCGAAGCACGACACATTTCGAACCAAAGTCCATATCCTGAGCCTTGGAGCAGCACCCAATTGGCAGTTCCTCCAGGGGCCAAGGCCACCTTGTACAGCGAACGTTTCCATTCGCGTCGACAGAGCGGTAGTTCTGCCTCGCAGAGCGATCGACGTACTGTTATTACCGTGGATGACCCACTGTCTGACAGCGATTTCGAATACGATAGAGACTATGATACAGACGAGCAGACGAGGCCCGGCGATCGGCCTGGAAGATCGACGGAGGCTCGCTCTCTATCCGATGCTGGATTACGGGCAGATGAAATCGAAACTACAGGGGCCACAACTGCCTCCAAGCTGCGAAGCAGCTCTGTGCCGAGCAGTTCAGATGCCGGCAAAGCTAAGGACGGTTCCATACTTGAGAAAGTACAGGATGACTTGGAGTCCAAAATGGTACAATGTTCACTGCACACTAACAAATATTTCGTCCCATACGACACGCTACGAGCACTTCTCACCGAAAGTCGTGTTTGCATGATATTATCCGAGACACCAGAGTTCAAAACGATGTCCCCAGATACACTTGAGATAACGGCAAAGAACATATGTACCAAACTATGCAAGCCAAACGGCCACAGAACATGCTATATCAGGATCTTTGCCATACTTGTTCTTATGAACAGGGTCCGATGCATTGGAGACTTTTTGTCCGAGGACTCTTTGGGCAGACCCATAACAGATGCCGATTTACCATTGAGACGACCTCCACATCCGCCGCACCTGCGAAGAGGCAATTTGGTCTTGAGAAACTCTGATAAGGACACAGATAATCCATTACGTCGCTTTGGAAACTGGAGACCAGGAGACATGAACTGGTTCATTTTTCAGCAAGAGACGCTTATTTCGCCGCGTTTCCGTATGAGAGGCGATCAGCTGTGCATTCATCGACTTCGAAGTAACATTATCCTTCCTTTCGTGGAATGCGGCATGGAGAAGTATGAAGGCGGCTTCGGTCAGGTATCCAAGGTCAAAATCCATCCCGCACATTGTGATTTTGACCCAAAATCACTCCCTCACGCCAATGTACTGTATGGCACTGGTTCTGAACAACAATATAATGGGTGTGTTGCGCACGACTTTGCCTTGAAGAAGATGCATTCCAACGATTACAATGCATTCCGAGCCGAGATACATGTTCTCGAAAAGTTCAGTGCCTCTAGAGAGGGCCATGAGCACCTCATTCGGCTTCTTGCTGCAATTGAGCATGGGGATAGCTATTACTTACTATTTCCATGGGCTCAAGGCAACCTAGCGGACTTGTGGCAGCGCTTTGAAGCATCACCGGAGTCTCCGGATGATACTGAATGGTTGATCAAGCAATGTCTTGGCATAACGAATGGTCTGCAGAGGATCCATCAGTATCGATCTTCACTCGGTGGCCATAGTGGGGATCGCGACCGGTCGCTGGGTAAGAACAAAGGCACACACGGCGATGTAAAAGCTGAGAATATTTTGTTCTTTGACCCTCTACAGCAGGAAGAACTTCTCAGCAGTAAGCATATCGTCGTCTCTGATTTTGGTCTAACTCGGTTTCGCGAACAAAGTCAAGGATCGAGGCCCTTAGGATGGTCAATGACCTATCGAGCCCCAGAGCTTGATCTGCAGTACAAAACATCGCGCAAATATGATGTTTGGAGCCTGGGGTGTGTGTCGTTGGAATTTATCTCGTGGTTTCTGCTTGGCTTCGACGCAACACGCCCACGCCGACAAGCGCACAAATCCAATCTGACAAACTTCCAAGCTGCCAGGCTCAATGACGATAGGCCATCTGTCGGACCATCTTGGGCGCCTTACAAAGAGGACAAATTTTTCAATTTGGAGCGAATCACTGGCACTGACGGTTTTCGTCCAGTGGTCAAACCATCAGTACTCAAGGTGGGTGGCCAATATTATGAATAATTACGAGCTTCAGTTAACCTTGAGAATAGTGGATAAACAATCTTCGCCAGATGAAGACATGTTCGAAACCCATCGAGGCTTTTCTCAATCTTATACAATCTCAGATGCTTGTACCAGACTTGGAGGCTAGGGGTTCCATGCTTGACATCAAAAATGAGCTGAAACAGATATACGAGGAGTTCAAAGCGACTAGATCATCGTTGTTCTCACAAAGATCTCGTGACGCGATCCCAGAAGAGCATTGCACGCGCTCAGAAGCCGAGCAATTGTTTGAGAACATGGATCAATTCAACCTTAATTCAAGCAAATCTGTGGACAAATCAAGCCTTGATGCATCAGAGACAGGTTCTGCAGTTGAAGACCCGCAGATACTCCTTGATGAGCTTGAGAGAATTTATCAGGAGAGTCTGAAACATGCTGATGACACGGCAAAGCAAATACCCACTGATATCAACCGGTCCCACTCGATTCAGATTATGACTCCGGCCAGCATCAATAAAGGTCTCGAGCATCAAGCTGATGGCACGATGGAAGCAACTGTGGACATGGCCAAACATCAGCAGCATAACCATCTCGCTACCCGACACCACCGGTCAAAGTCATCTCCTGTCATCCTCTTCATGAATTCAAGTAGCAAAGTGTCCCTCCCGTTGATTACTGCAACACCATCATCAGCCGAAGTCTCTCGAAAAAACAGCTTAGAAACCGCCACAGTTGTCAGAACGATGGCGTCTTCGAGGGATGATGTGTGTCATGAAATTTCATCGCGTCTGAGAAGAGGAAATTCTCACGGCAAACAGATTTGTGAAACAACACCTCTACTTGCACCCTTGAACGAATCGTCTCAGCAAAATGCGTTGCGGGTCGCGCGAGAGAGTGTCGATACCAGAAAACCTGTTGCGGCCGAAGAAATCGACGGACCAAAACCATCGGACGGTGGTTCATCTTGGTGGTTTCGCATCTTATGCGGCTGTTATTCGGCACGCCGCCACTCATGATTGAGAGGACCACATCTCATAGAGTCATTCTAGTCAAGCATTGGGCTAGGTCTGACTTGTTCGCAGTAGGCTTGGCCGCTGCAGCGTTGGTGCTGTTCTCTGCTGCTGAGGCCGCCAACGGGCCGCTCGACTCCCCTGAAAGTACGAAGTTTCCACTAGACAAAACCAACACATCTGTAAATGGAAGATTCTTGTCAAGATCATTTCACCTCCTGATGGTGAATCATTCCTCATATCACACATCTTCTGTCCCATAGAGCATGGAAAATTCCACCCAGAATATTATGCTATGCACTATGAGAAGGTTGGTGTAAATCGAGTCCATGGTGTTTCTTGATATACACCCAGTGGCACCTTCCTGGGTGAAGTAGATAACAACAAATCAGGATCAACCGAGTGGAGGCATACAAAATGCCGCAGATGATCATTAGAGAATTGGAAATCATCTCGCAGATGTCTTCGTATGCCTATTTTTTTTTTTATGTCCGTCATGATACCCTGGGATCACGTCGTTCATCATATATTGGACTACTCTACCCGCTGATGATATCACTTGAACCGAAGAAGCTGTGTTCTTAACGAAAGAGTTCTTCTAGTCAACTAAGAAGTCTTCCACATCTTTTGCATCTTTTGTACGCAGGACATCTCTGGGTAGAGCCCACCAGTCATCGAGATGAAAAATTTCTGATCAGTCAGCGAGTTGGTAGTACGTAGTAGAAATCATTGTCTTAGGAGACTTTGGGAGATCAGCTGGTACGTAAATTCCTTGAGTAAACTTAGATATGTCTATCGATGGGTTGTGTTCCCCTCTGTGTGGCTGTGTGATCACCTTTGGAAAAGAATGTGCCTCCCGATCATTGGTAAGCGACAAGACTTGAGGCTGTGCTGTAGGCAAAAGCTAGCCAGGTCACCGTTTTTGATTGCTTCTGGAATGACTATCCACCGTGCTCAGCCACGCTTCACTGCTGTCAAATGACAATTTGACTGCGACATGAGTGGTAGAGGATTGTGATCGTATTGGTGTATCCTGCAGGGTTACACTACGTACCAAGGCAGTGGCCTCTTATTGAGGCTGGTGGCAAGTCGTTAATGCACAGAGGTCCGCCACTTCATTTGACGATTCCGTGACGATTCACTGATCAGTGGGACATCAATGGAGCCAAACAGCTCAACTCAGCTCGACGTCATGCATCTATCGTGTGTGCTGGGTTCACCTGGTTATATTTGACTGATAATTCTTCGTAATGTTTCAATTTCCGTGATGTCGTAATATATTTGTTCTTGTTGCATTCTCCTTCCAACAAGATAAGGACAATGTCGTTTTTTGGCCAAAGAACACCATTGTCCTCCATCCATCTCAACACCACATCACAATTGCGCCCTTTTCCTCAACCGCTCACTTTCAATCCAGAAGGCATGCCCAAATCGTCTTCAGCCTGCGACCTCATCTCTCTGACACCGCTCCTACCAACGAGTAAACTGGTCACACTTGCCGGTTTGACAGGATGCGATCCAGCCCGAACAGACAACCCAACGACTGTGCAAGAGCAAGCAGCAGTTGCCTATGCCAAAGTCAAGACGTGCCTGACATCTGCTGGTGCGACACCCCGCGACATCGTGCAGGTGAAACATTATGTCATGAGAGACACTGGTGATGCGAATGTGGACAGCTTGGACCTGATTGATCGTGGATGGGGAGATCTTTGGGTAGCGTTCATGGACGAACACGCAAATGGCCATCGTCCGCCGCACACCGTTATCGGCGTTGCAGCGCTGGCGAAGAAAGAAATCTTATATGAGTGTGAAGTCTGGGCTGTTGTCAATGTGGAAGATGCAACCCCTGCCTCCAGTATGTGGACGCAGGGAGCATTGCAGGTAATGCCACAAACAGGACCATTTCAATGATCCTTTTTTTTTTTCCGCCTTTTCCTTCTTCTTCTTTTCAAAAAAAATATACGAACAGATTTCAACTCCGTATACTGTACCTTCAGCAATTTAATCTTGGGATTCTTAGACCCTTAAATGACTTGTCCAAGTAATTTAGCCATGGTTGAATAACTGATCTGATGCGACCCGTAATCCAAGTGATGGTATTGGGGTACCAGTCATCTCAGTCCACCGCCCAACTGAAGTCCCTGGAACTTGAATATAATACCTGTGCTCAGTATAATTGTAGGCAACGTCTAGCGTCTTTCGCCTACCCATAAGTCTAACTCTAGATTATGATACTCCCTAGCATCATTTTCAGCTCTCATTCCCTCAGGATTTAATATTCTTTTTAAGAAATGCAGTAACTTTAGAATCTACAGACATGGTAAGTACTCTAAGAGCGTCGGTCGATCAAAAAGTGTATTCCCATGACCGGTCTCGTTTAAGGACTCAGGAGCGACGCCCAGAGAACGGGACGCTACCCACCAAACAAATGCCCAAAGGGTACAGCGGGTGGATCCGAAAGCCTGAGACCCAGACTAGTGGCAGGGAGTCTACAGATCCAGTGTCGATTTCAGCGCAATGTGCAAGTATACTGGTGCATCGCAAAATGAAACCAGTCACATCGTAATGTCTCATCTGCTTAGAATTTTACCTGGAAACGGCTATAGGTATGTCCAGATATCTACCTATAACATCTGGGCCGGTTCTCAAAAGAGAAACTTAAAGCGCGATGCATGGTGATACCGAAAGCCGAAGTCTTCGGTGCTGCTGAACTGGGGTAGGCGTCACATTACCCCAGCTTTTCAAAATGCCAGGGCTCTGTAAGAGCCTATTTAGGTTGGGGACTTCGACTGTCTTCTTGCAAAACGTCCCAAGACTTCAAGCTGCGCGCCGCAATCAACCAACAATGTCTGTAGCACGTGCCGACGCTGAAACCATCACCGCCAAAAAGGCCCGCTACGGCCGCTACGTCGACACCAAACAATGGGATAAGTTCTCAGAGATCGCCCTGCCCGAAGCCACGCTTCGCTTTCTAGACACGGACAATACCCCTCTCCGCGTCGGCAAGACGCAACTTGTTTTTAATTCCACTTCCGCCTTTGTCAAGTACTTTTCGCAGACATTTGCGCGCGCAAACACATTGCACATGTTTGGTCCTGGCGACCTCAAACAAGTTGCGCACGACGAGGTTGAAGCTATCTGGGCCATGGAAGATGAGATCATCGTACCTGGCTCTTTGGGACTTTTTGAGCTTAGGGGCGGGGGCTACTATCATGAAGTCTGGAAGAAGCAAGACGGCGACTGGTTTATCAAGTCCTTGGAGCTTCGAAGGACTTACACCAAGTCTACTTGGCTGGTATTATTTCTCTTATTCCTTCAGAGGTTTATACTGATACTTGGATAAGGCAAAGGATACAAAACAGTCGTCTAAAATATGACATTCGGATTTGCGATGGATTACACAATATGATTTATTCTATAATAGTTTTAGGCGTCGCCCATTGTATCTGGCATCTACTCGGGTATTCAAGTGTCTGAGGCCGACCATTTCTACCCATGTATATCTAAAGTATATGAAACTCAAAGAAATGTGATTAATAAATAAAGATGATGGGCTTGTTGGAAGCGCTGCAAGCTTGCGCTGTGATATCTGCTCAGTGCTTTGCGCGTAAGCTTGCAAGAGACCACTTTCTCACGCGGAAGGCGTAGTACAAAACAATGGCAATGCCAATGTTGGCTACTACAAAGGCCCACATGACGCCAAAGTCTCTCCAGCGGTCCGCCCAGTAAATGTCCGAGCCAGAGAGGTATTGATCGGCATTTTGGTACGCACAGTACTGGCAACTAGAGGTCGAGTTGGGGTTCTGCAATGCTCCAGTGGCTTGCTGCAGCATTGGACCAAGGTATTGCTCGCATGTATAACCCTGTGGAGGGTCGAAGACCAACATCTCGCTCGAAGAACATTCAATCTCCCGGTCGTGAAGCTGTGTGGCCACAATGCCGGCAATCCAGTAGGTAAAAGGACTAACGCGATACATGAAGACCCAAAAACCGGGCAATGCAGTCCTCGTCTGCAATACTCCACTGAAAATGGTGCTCATCATGGTGAGGAAAGTGACAATGCCGCCTGCTGACTGCGCGTCGGGCATGGCGACAACGGTCATGTGGGCAAAGACGCTACCGTAAAGGAAGAGCTGGATCATGAAGAGCAGGACTAGGCCCTGGCGATCAGATGACTGATCGGCGCCCATGACGGGATAGTAAAAGCAGGCAAAAGCGAGCACGGCGCTGATGATTTGGAAAGGAAACTCGACAATGATGTTGGCAAGGAGAAAGGCCTGCCAGGAATATGCCTTGCTTGGGCGTTCGCGGACTTCGTACAGCTCGCGCTGGGTAATGAACAATGGTTGAATCTGTATGGGTTAGCTAGAGCGCTGCATAAAGTTTATTTTGTTGCCCTTACCTGCTGCACTAGCGAAGTGAAAATGGTTGTTACCATGAATACGGCAAAAATCACGTTGCGCATGCCAATCTGGCTACTGTTTGCATGGTAAAATGTGAAGCCAATGAAGAGACCGGAAGCAATTGCCAATATCCATTTCGAGAAGATGTACGAGGGTAAGCGCCAATATTGTTGGAAAATGCGAACGGTCACGGCTCGCAGCTGTTGGGTGAAGGGAATGGCAAATTCTGTGTACTCGGAGTCTTCTTTGGTAGTGGAGTGGGTCTTGGATGCATGGTGATCTCCGTGTAGTCTTTCCAGCTCAGTAATCGTGTTGCGATACTCGTCGCTAGCTTTCCAAACAGAATGCCAGTCTTCGCCATAAGAGTTTCCTCCACCGTTGACGATTTCCAGCATGTACTCGGCCGGATTCTCCTGAGGGTCGCAATGCCTAGGTGCGCCTTTGGAGTGGAAGTAATCGAGCAAAATCTTGGAATCCGCACCGATGTTACCAAAGTACACCGTCTTGCCTCCCTTGGCAAGGAACAAGAGCCTGTCGAACTCTTGGAAAAGAATTGCGCTTGGCTGATGAATGGTGCATAGAACCGCTTGACCTGCATCGGCCAGTTTTCGAAGCAGACTGCAGATCGCCCAGGAGCTTTGAGAGTCAAGACCGCTAGTTGGTTCATCGAGGAAGAGTAACAATTTTGGTCGCGCGGCAAGTTCAACTCCAATGCTCAACAGCTTGCGTTGCTCCACATTGAGACCTTGCCCTGGCGAACCAACGACAGCATCTGCAAAGTCTTGCATGTCGAGCATGGTAATCACCTTTTCGACAAAATCGTACTTCTCAGCTGTGCTTACTGATGCCGGCTGACGGACATCGGCGCTGAAGCGAAGGCTTTCTCGTACAGTCGCAGTAGGTAAATGAAGATCTGATAATCAGACTGATTAGCCTCGTGCTATCAAAAGAACACTGAATGAGAAGGCAGCTGTCTTACCTTGCTGTTGTACGTATCCCGTTTTCCGTTGAAAGCTAGCATCCCGAGGTTGGCCATTGACAAACATGTCTCCAGTGATTATACCGATCGATGTTCGTTGTGCCAAGACATCCAACAATGTCGTCTTCCCAGCGCCGCTATCAAGAAATGCGTTAACTATCACGGAAAGTACTTGTTCGGCGAGGTTCTTATCTTACCTCACTCCCATAAGAGCAGTCAGCGTGCCGGGTTTGACCCATCCGGTCACGTTATCCAGCAAGCGCCGCGGCTCCCCTTTGATCTCAATGTCATATGTCACATTGTGCCAAGAAAAGATATCCGTTTGAGGCTTGATGACATCCTGCACATTCCGACGATCAAAGGATCCAGTGGGGGTAGAAGATCCATCCGAGCTACCCTTTTCCTCGTCTTGGGTACCATGTTCGCGAGCTTTGGCAAGAGACTTTTCTCGTGCGCCACTTCGTTGAAAGACTAGTACTTCAGCGGTGCTTGCAGTCGAGGCATTCAGCTCAACAGCCGCGAAATATGCTACAAGAAAGGCAATAAGGAAGGCCATAAGGATGCCAAAGTTCCTCCAGACGTGCGAGTAAGAGTACTCAAAACTGGCTGAGATGTATGCATCGCCGTCAACGAATGACTCGCCTGGTACTGCCCCAGCAACTGCGCAAACCCATGAACTACCAGTGCCATAAGGCGGGACCACATCTGAGCAGGTGAATTGGCGACCATGAAACTCGTTGGCCACAAGGGCCTCAAAGGCATAGTAGACGGGATTGATCCAACGAATCCAACTGAACCAAGGATGCATCGATGGTACGGGGATAACGAAGCCAGTATAAATGACCAGTGCGAGAATCATTACTCCCGCCAAAGATAATGCTTGCGATACCGTTTTTGTCACCGCGGCCATGGTACGGAAAATGGCAATCATGACAAATGTAATGACATAGTTGATGAGGAAGAAAATGAAGAACTGGGAAGGTTCTCGCCTGAGGCCGGACATGAAATAGATGATGAGGTTGAAGACCACGGCGGAGGCAAACTTCACAGGAATATCGGCCATTATACCGGCCGCCGCTTCAGTAAAAGGATGGTAAAAGGCGTATGATGCTTGTTTCTCGACAATCGGCCGCTGCGCATACAGACTTGTGATTTCAGAGATAGCCGTTAATGCATTGAGCAAGACTGCCATAAAAAGGACTGAAGTCTTGGAGTAGAAGCCTGCTGTTGCATCGACCGTCCCGTAGAAAATCGAACCGATGATGAGTGAAAGTATAGCGCTGACGACGACATTGGTAAATGATGCCGTCATATCGTTCCAGATACGTTGGTAAGCTCGCTTGGTGTTTATACTGACTTGCATCATTGTGTTGATGAGATAGGGCGATCCGTTTCGTACTCGCTTGGCTTGACTGAAGGCCTTTTGCGCTTGCAACGTCTTTAGTGTTTGGTTGTCGCCTTGAGTGGAGACAAACTGCTCTTCGTACTGAGTCATTTCGAGCCTCAGAGCCCTGTATTCGGGGGAACTACGCCAATACTGTTCAAAATCGGCGGCAGTCTTTGGCACCTTGTCCTCCATGCCTTCGCGAGCCGTTCGCTCAATTGGGTTTGTTAGTGATGTCAGGAAGTCGCCCGTGGTTTGTCGACGGGGGCAAAGCCACCCTTGACCCTCGAAGAATGCTTTGGCCTTGCTGGCAGGTCCGAAATAAATTTGGCGACCTTCGTATAATACCGTTGCCTTGTCAAACAGATCGTAGATCGCCTGACTTGCTTGATAAATTGCAACTGCATTTGTGCGACCCCCAATGTCAGAAGCTTTGCGTAACGATTCTGTGAACTTGAGCGCACTGGCTGAATCCAGACCACGAGTACTATACCATAAAGTCAGACATGCACCATTCTCCATATGACAAGCTGTTTTAAGGCTTTCCTGATAGCAACTTACCTATTGTCCCAAGCTGCAAATGATGGCATCGCTACCATCATTTCTGCTATGCTCACACGCTTTCTTTCGCCTCCAGAGACGCCGCGAATAAAATCGTCTCCAACTTTCGTATTGTACGTGTGGCTTAATCCAAGCACAGCCATTACTATCTTGGCAATGTATTGACAATATTGCGCGCGGCTCATGCCTTGAATACGATGTGATGGTGTTCGAGCTGATACGGCAAATTCGAGAGTCTGGCCAACAGTCAAGTGCGGGAAATGTCTATCGACCTGCGGAAGGTGTTAAATGGTATTCTTCATGGGATGAGAGATAGGGAAATGGAAAGAGGGAATTTGAACTGACCTCTTGATTGTATATGGCTTCGCCTTTGAATTCTGCCTGCATTCGAGCATGGGGTATGCCATCAAAGCTGATCGTCGAGCCGGTATCAATGCTCAAGCCATGGGTTTCTCCACATAGCGTCTTGAGGAACGTGCTGCATCCTGAACCTGGGCGGCCCAATACAATGAGCATCTCACCCTGCCGCAGTAACCCGTCAAAATCATGAAGAATGTGCTTGGCTTGGCTTTTGCCAAACGTGAACAAGTCTCCTGGTCGTAACACAGATTTGAAGACCGAGCCTACTGTTTCTTGCCATTGAAGATCTTTTCCAGTTCCGTGGACGCTGAGATCTCGAAAGACAATACCGGCTCCTCTAGGATTATGGCCGGCGTCGACGACTTGCTTGACAAAGGATGTGAGCCACTTGTCCAACTCGAATTTTGGACTGTCTGGGTTGAGGGAATCATCGATGTTTGTTGTGTTCAATCGCGAGGCTCCATTATGAGAAATCGCACCAGCCGTCTCGTGCCTGGAGAGGACACTGGCAATCCGAGTCAATTCCTCCCGATCGAGTGAACCTTCCTCCATTCTTGGCAGAATGAAGCTGGGGTTCCCAGCAGTGTTTCTGCGTAAGTCACTTCCTGGAGATGTTGATTAACGGGAAATGCGAAAGTAAAACAACCTGAGGTGCAAAGAACATAAACATTGGCTTGAAGAACAGTGGGCAGGCAGGACACATTAATTAGCATGATCGGAGACTTTTTGCAGAGTTGACTATTTTCTATATTCCCCGTTCTCCTATTCCACCGGGTTTTTAGCGTCGGCTATTGCGCAGTCCACGACTCTCCGGAGGAACATAGAATAGATGCTTACAATGTTCCAAATGGATCTTTGGTCAGAACCAATCATGGGAAATGACTTGAGCGGGATATCCAGACATTCGTTCGGTGAAAGTGGGTCAGATATCGCGCTATACTGGCGGCTGAAAACCGAGTCCCGAAAACCGAAGCAAATATCTCTATTCGGAGGAACTTGATCTCGGAGGAACTTGACTTTAGTGTGGTCCGGCGGAACCAACACTTTCCACTGCCACAAATAGACTATCGAGAGCCGAACAGCCACAATCCGAGTGCGATTGACTTTGCTCCATTAAATGGAATTATCTCGAATATTAGAGACGGTGCGCTGAACGCGCAGGCGCGGTGCAGACGTGCCGACTCCGGTGGACGAGAACTGTGGAGAGCGCTTGAAATGTCTCCATTTAGGTCATAACGCGATCAAGATGGACCGGTAATGAAATACTGCCAGAACTGAAGGTGCATCAAAAGCTATAAGCACTGGAATGTACCTGGGTTCGGATGTCTCAGTCGGTCTCGATTGCTGTCTTCCTCGTTCTGTTCAATTGAACTGCTCTGCGCCCAGACCGCGATAGGATTTGTCGAGCTAAGCAAGGGTATTTCGAAGGATAACAGATCGCTCAATAGTGACTGCGCACTGCCGTGAGAGCTTTTTCTGGGGATCCAATGATTCTGCTTTGCCAAAAGTACGGCACGTAGGATATCAGCCATTTCGCAACTATCCCACATGCCCTCTTTTCTGTTCAGTTCCCCCAGAACCCTGATGATCCGTTCAAGCAGGTGCAGATCTTCGGCGAAAATTCCAGCCAAAGCTAGCGACGGGATGATGTCGGCGTCGTAGGCGAATACGTGATGTTGCGATGTCCGTATCTGGATAAACAGCTCGGCTTGTTCCACGATAGCCTCCAGATCCTCATGGTCAAATTCACTCGATTGCGTTCGGGAGTCGTATTTGCTCTTGAGCAAGACTGTCCAGACCTTTTGTTGCATGCGGAGAATCAGGTAGTCTTCCTTTTCGGCAGGCTTCCATTCGCACGATCTGGATGCCTGGAGTAGATCAAAGCGTTTGTTCCACCACGTGAACCGCCGACAAATGCCATCATGTATATCCTGATCCTTTTTAATTAGTCGTGCCCGTTGCCAAGGCCACCGCACCAAATCCAGACCATCGATGTGCCAGTCAGTCTGATCCTGACATATGTGCTCAAAGTAAGCGTCATAGGCAATTTCAATACGATGAAGCTCTTTCCGTGCTATACCGAGGTTTTCAAATGGGGTTATCGGTTTGAATTCGTCCACCAAGCTATGAGTACTCGGAAGACCAAATAGAATCAGCTGTGATACAATGGTTTCGTCGACTAGAGTGGAGATATCGAGCCCGAGTCGCGAGATCAGGGTTACTATCGAGTCAAATTGTTCTGGGCTCATGGGGTGCCCAACTAATCGCGTCGGCTTAGCTTCCCAGGCCGATCCGACGCAAGTGGATTTGTTATCAGACTCAAGCGATGCAACAAGGAGTCTCGCGCCGGCGCGTAAGTGTCGTATTGACTCTGCATATCCGCCTCTCAGGTTTTCGAAACATATGAACAGAATGCAACACGCAAGGGTCGCCCATATCGTCAAGTGCTCATGACGGCTCATGGTTAGTTGAAGAGAATGGACCGCAGCATTGTAATATCGCGTTACGGCGTGATTGTCGGATGTAGTGGTGTCGGTCCGCAGCAAAAAGGCTCTGTGTGCGGCCCCAACAGCAACTAAGGCGTGTCGTACTGCTTGGCAATGATGAGCCAACAGGGGGATATCTTGAAGCCAGAAAGCAGGCAACGAGGTCGAGCGTCTCAAGTCTGGCATTGTACAGTACAAAGCATGGTAGAGGAAGAAGTTCTCATGTTGCTGGTCCTCGCTGATTTCCTTCGGAAGTTGTAGATATAGTTGAAGATTCGAGCATAATGCGTCCTGGTTGACCGACTGTGCGATAGCTGGGGCATAGTCGCATGGGAAGGCGTCTCTTTGACAACGCTGGCAAGAAGGTTTTCCCTCGTCGCATTTCAAATGACGAGCTCTGCGATCAAGAAAGAAGAAGTCAGAGTGGATCCGTCAGGTGACATATGTTTACCTTGTAAAGTCATACTTGCTAAGCGGAGAGAGACAATGTGAGCTAGAGTTGCAACATTCATTGACGGGTCGGTCGACCTACCAGGTTCTACAGCCAGTGCGAACTCTGGATGTGCTCTGTCGCGACCACTTGAGTTTGGGGGTATGGCGAGCCATGGCAGCGTCTGGCAAGTTAAAAGATAGCTGTTTCGCGTGGAGTGAAGGCCAAAAAGTCCATCATCTTGGGAGCACCTTTCGCGCAAGCGGAGTGGCCCTCGATCCCTGTAGTAGCGCTAACTCTAAGGAATCCGTATTCCGCGTGTCCCTTGAGGTTGATTGACGAAGATGCATCTTGCAGCGGCTTGAATGACTGTGGGATTCAGGTCTGAGCTCAATTTGGTTTCCCCTCAGATCGTGTCATGCTAATGAGATACCAAGCAAGCCAAGTTGGAAGGAACAACCAACTTCGATCGCTACTGCATCATGGCAAGGAGGAAGAACGCGCTCCCCCACAACATCGTGGGTTTTCGATTGGCTGGCTCGTAAGATACTAAACTAGCGCCGGCAAGTAGGACGCTACTCCCAAAAAGGCGCCCGAGTCCCCCGGAGGCGTGAATCGGCACCCGGGGCAGTGTAAGAAATTGAAATGACCTGGACCCTTATCTGTGGCACGTCTAGGACGGAACGTGGCCGATATAGAGATTCTACTTCAGACATGTGACCGTGTTTTCGGGCATTTTCCCAGGCAATATACGAGGATTTTCGGCAAGCATATCGCAACGCCCTGCGGCCCCGTCCGGTGCGGACTATCCGCTCATCGAATACCATACCCACATTCTACGAGGCATGACAGACCATTGGCCACATCGTAACGCACTACAGCTTCTATATAGATTCATGTAACGCTATTCTCAGTCTGGAATCAGAATACTCCATTCGATGCTTTTGTCCGGCATCTGGGGAATTGTTCAGGTATTCTACTTGTGTCGATACGATTGTCCTCTAAGCTAGCAGAGGCCTGCGCCTTCTACATGGACTAGGTCTCGATTGCGCGTCATAATGTTGACCAGGTTGCTCCTTTTTGTTTCTGGCATGTATATATTATGGCGCAACAGGCATGGAGAAGAAAAAGAAAAAGAAAATAGGAACTCATAACCAACATCCATCACCACTCATTTGCATCATTATCTCATCCCCATCATGGTTTCAAACATACTCTTGTGGTCTTCTCTCCTGGCCACTGCATCGCAGGTCGCCAATGCCGTACAAGTCGCCAATTTCAATGTTTCTGCCGAGACAGCTCTAGATTACGGCTGTGACGCCGCCTGCTACGAATACTTCAGCTATGGCCTCGAGTACGATGCTGTGTACTTTGGAAGTCTTTATGACGAGGACTTTTACGCAACAGCCGACAACTTTTCCACGTCTAGCCCAGGAGATCTTCTGAAGTTTCAGCCCATCGATCCCGCCAACCTCAGCGAAATTCCTGATGGAACGACTTCATACCGTTTCCAGTATGTCTCCGTAGACGTCTTTGGCAACGCTGTCCCCGCAACCGGCTTCATTGCGTTTCCCTACGCCGGCCGATCCAACGATCACAAGTTTGGCACTATCGCGTGGGCTCACGGCACCTCTGGTGTCTTTCGAGGTTGCGCCCCCTCCGCCATGCCCAATCTCTACGAGTATGACAGCTGGGCTTACTTGATCAACCGTGGCTACGCCGTTGTCGCGACGGACTATGCTGGCCTGGGTAATAACTACACTGCTCATCAATATTTTGCTCTTTCGGCGCAGGCCAATGACTTGTACTACTCCGTAGTCGCTGCACGCAAGCTCTTTGGTGCCCAGCTAAGCGACGAGTGGATGAGTGTCGGACACTCGCAGGGCGGCGGTGCCGTCTGGACTCTGGCCGAGAGCGACTTGCTCCGTGAAGACCCCCTCAACGCCGGAACCTACCTCGGAACCGTCGCGCAGGCCCCCGGCCTCCGTGGCAAAGATCTTGCCACGCAGGGCTACTATGCTGCCCTCAACGGCACCGGAACAGACAACTCTCGTGCCGTTCTCGGGGAGCTGGGCTGGGGCGCTTTCGGTCTTCACCGCGTCATTGCTAATGAGTCCTTTGCATGGGTTCACGAAAAGTTTCGAAAGCGCCTGGCACTCGCCGAGCTTGCTCAAGCATGCTACTTGTCCATGGAACTCCTGGTGGCAGATCTTGAAGTCGATGACGTGTTCAACATTTCAGATGCGAGCTTCCAAGCTGAGTTCGCAGTCTCCCAGAACAACTCGCTGGTAGGACAACGCAAGAGCGAGCAGCCAGTTCTTGTTGTTCAAGGTCTAGCCGACGTATCGGTGTATGCGACCGTCACTGAACTCAGCTACGAGGCAGCATGCGAGTATGGCAACGTCATTCAGATGCAGTACTACCCGGGTCTCGATCATGTTCCCGTCATTGCTGGATCAGCGCCTTCCTTCTTGCAATGGATTGACGACCGTTTCGCTGGCAAGACAGTCCCATGTTCATGCACCAACACAACTATTCAGCCGTTTGACGCAACCTACATGTACGCTCCAGCCGATACGGACTAGATGACCTGCCGCCATGGAAAGCAATGGAAGCCTATCAGACGTCATTGACGCACTGGTCACAGAAATCTGTTTTCTTCGTCACTATCAACAACTGTCAGGGTCGCTTTCCATGTCTCAATAATGCGATCGACGGCGTGATGGCTTTGCTTCATGTACCTACATTTTTTATTGAGGTGGTCAGTCAGCTCAGATGAATGAACAAGGAAATTCCTTTACTGAGTCATTGAGAAGACATTTGTCCTGTGCTCCAAGTGATGATTTGATTTGATGAAACCTATGGCACGAATCACCTGCCTAAGTTGGCGGCTGCGCTCTTGGCATCACTCTCGATATTGCGCATAAACATCTATCTACAGTGCGAACGAGGTTGATCCTTCAACACCTGGCGTCATCGTCTTTGACATGGTGATCCTGATCCTGCGTAGTTGACAAGCAATGTCCCAGGGGCAGCTGGAGTTTCAAGCATATACGTTTCCATAGCAGCGAATTGCCATTACCTCTCAATGCAAGGTTGTGTTCGTTAAGGGGTCAATCATTTCCTGAAGCTAGTCAGAGAAGTTCCCTGCATCAATACTCTGAACAAATGGATCTCATGCAGTAGTACTGACCGGCCTGCTCGTCCCAATAATCTCTCAAGTCGAAGTGAGTCAACATTCTATGGGTCGACGATGATATGATGGAGTTGTTCCCAAAATCTGACCAATATTCTCCAATTCATATAACTGGCCGGGACTTGTTAACCGGAGGACCACTTGGAACAAAACCCGGCCAGTAGAACTTGTGAACCGGAGGACCACCTGGAACAAAACTCGGCCAGTAGAACTTGTCAAACTGAGGACCACTTAGAGCAGAATTCGGCCAGTAGAACTTCGTTGACTGGAGAAATACTACTTAGAGCAAAACCCAGCCAATAGAAGGCGTTCGGCTCTGACAGCCGCCCCACTCGACTTTCTGTAGTTGTAAGTGGTTCAATCCAGTTGCGTCGCTATTCTCGGCAAGCCAGCTGCCTCCTTGAGGCAAGTTCCAAAAAAACTCAAATCTGAAGCGAAATAGCGGAGACATCCGATTCGTAGCATCATGGAAGCGCTTACCCAGCAACCATCACATTTGGTGGTGAGAGGCTTGAGTGAGAGCCAGTGAGGTATATGATCACACGGGACACTCTATCACAGTATGTGGGACAGGATACTACGACGGGCCACTTTTTGCTCCGTCGCAACAATCAAGCGCGATTGCCATGACTTGCGCCATGTCAAAGCTATTCGAGCCGCTTGACGTCGGCACTGTACATCTCCAAAACCGTTGCGTCTTGGCGCCTCTGACCCGTTACCGTTGCGACGATGAATGGGTTCCACTTCCAATGGCCAAAGGTATGTAGTTTCTCTGTCCATTCTCGCCGGTTTTTGCATATTGACGGTAAATATGTAGAATACTATACACAAAGGGCAGCCGTTCCAGGTACATTACTTATTTCCGAGGCGACATTCATCTCAGAGCAGGCAGCTGGACGTCGTAATGTGCCAGGCATTTGGGCAGACGCGCAGGTTGCAGGCTGGAAGCCAATTACAGACGCGGTGCATGCAAGAGGGTGCTTCATGTACTGCCAGATCTGGCACCTGGGCCGCGCTGGGTGGCCTGATGTCCATCAGTCACTCGGCAATAGGGTGCTGTCATCGAGCGCCGTGGCCATTGACGAGACTAGGCCAGTGCCTGATGCCATGACTGAGGACGAAATCTGGGCAGTGATCAACGATTATGCCTCAGCGGCAAAGAGGGCTATTACCGCAGGGTTCGACGGCGTCGAGATCCACGGTGCCAACGGCTACCTCGCCGATCAGTTCCTGCAGGACAAGTGCAATCGGCGGCAAGATGCATGGGGCGGCTCAATCGAGAAGAGGGCTAAGTTCCACCTCGAGGTCACCAAGGCGGTCGTGGATGCCATCGGGGCCAATAGAACGGCCATCCGCTTGAGTCCATTCAGTGACTATCTAGGAATGTTAATGGACGACCCCCTGCCGACTTTTGACTACCTCGTTCGACAGTTGAGGCCGTTCAAGCTTGCATACTTGCATCTCATCGAAGCTCGCATCACTGGAAACGACGATGGCGACTGCGGTGGGAATAGCGATTGTAGTTCCTTAATCATGGCTTGGGGCAATCAAAGTCCCGTAGTATTGGCGGGCGGATTTCAACCAGACAGTGCCCGTCGGGCTGTAGATGAGACATACAAGGACTTCGACGTTGCCATCGGGTTCGGACGGTATTACATCTCAAACCCGGACCTCGTATTTCGAATAAGGGAGGGTATTGAACTGGTCAAGTACGACCGGTCGCATTTTTACACACCAAAGCTGGCTGAAGGATACATCGACTATGCATATAGCCCCCAGTATCTTGCTCAGGCGAATTGACAGATTGGTCGGGTTGGTCTGAAAACCAGTAGAGGACCAAGACTTTTGGTAGATATTGATGCGCCCTGCAGATAATATGTTTCATAGGTTCCAACTGCGACACTTGCGTTCCAAATCCTTCCTATCATTTGAGCGACTCCTGACGTTCGGTGGCGTGTTTCGACTCAGGGTAACGATCAACGGTATGATTATGGGGTGGAAGAATTCATCGGGCTTTCCGGCTCTCTAATTACTACGCAATCGCACATCACTGAAGGATGATGCGTGGCCAAAAGTCCCCTGAGCAATTCAAGGGTTCTCCCAATGCAGGTTGATCGTCTCAATGATGAGAATCGCGAGACGTTGTGTAACTACACTGCATCATTGCGAGTGTCCAAGCAATCAATAATGGTGTACAGTAGCAGGAGGTACTTCTATTCTTCGTGTTAGATAATTTCGTTGAGGAAAACAGAGACGTACGTATTGGTGTAAGATCTTCCATCGGCATGGAGCTCTCAGCCTGATTCAAGATCACTGTTGCATGGTCAAAATGCAGCATAACGTGGAAATGACCATGCGCATACGGATATCGGAGAATGCTTTCCTTCTCATCGGCGCAAAGTACCAGATTTGCCCAAACAGCGCCTAACTGTGTATAGGTAGTCCGATCGCCCCTTTCCAGGCATTATGGTCCTTCGTCCTATTTGAGGTAGCTGCATTGCGGACTACTCGATAATGTCGTCTCGGTTATGGGGCATGTAGGCTGCAGATGGCTCATCGACCTGTGTGTTCCTTGCCCAGCAAGGGCACATCGAATAGGTCATATCGAGCTGATCACGTAGAACTCGCGAGATGGGGACTCGTGCTTAGGTGCATGTCCGGATAGCGGGTCACCAATGGAGTACCCCCTCTTCTTGCGCATCGTTTCCCCAGCTACCGGGCACTGAAGCTCATTTCAACTGCGTCGGCCCGGGTGGAGAGCAGGCGAGGCTCGGCCGATTGCGTTGGTCATCAAATAACTCTGTTATCGTCATCGTTAAAGGGAGCCTCCCTTTCTAATGCGAGGACCGACGGGAGCGTCGACGGTCCTGCACTATGAGAAATAAGCACGACCAACAATTCTGTAGTACTGTACAAACCAAAGAGGATATCGTCTAGAACATTCTCAGCATCATCCCAGCAGTACAAGGTCCATATTGAGCTGAAGCGTGATGACCCTGGTTATGGCTAGACACGTTTTCCTATCCCGGCCAGTACGGGTCGTATGTTTGCTGTTTTGAAGATTACCGTTCTGGAGCAGGCACCTTGCGTTGCTACGGGTGCGGAGTCGATCCTCCCTGCACGGCAAAATGACGACACCTTCACCATCTTTGAGTGCAGCTTCTGTCCAATGCAAAACACATCTCGTATATTTGATAACTTGAATCTCAATATTTTTTATTGCTGTCGGCAGGCGACGTATATATTTCAGGAATTTGAAATTTTCACTGACGGTAGTGCGACATGATTGAGAACGCCACGGTTGCACAACAAAATCCATTCCGAAAGCTCAGTGTAGAGTGCTCGAAGTGCATGGCCTGTCATGACAGCTAGAAGGATTGGGACAGCTGAACTGTAGGCATTCGGCCAGGCCCGGCAGGGCAGGGTACTGTAAGTAGATAGTGCTTAGGTAGGTAGGCAAATAGCACGAGTGTGGGTCTCCTTGACGTGTCGCTGGACTTTTGGGATGCACTTCGATGCAGCGAAGAGGACCTTGTCATTTGAAGTTTTGCAATAGCGTATGCACTTACTCCGTACATAACGAACACATGCATGCAGGCTTGTGTTGCAGAACCCTTCATGACATATTGCGGAGCAAGATCCTGGCCAGTAGCCAAGAAACTTCCGTATGTACGAGGTACAGAGGTACAGTGGATGCTGGACGTTGATCGCGGCGCAGCTGACAGGCCAGCCGAGCAAGGGGGCCTACCTAGTCGGCTTTGGCCGATTTTAATAAGGTACTATAAAATAATGTACCCTCGAGCAAGTATACTAAGAAAGTGGGACTTGAGTAAGGGATTATGAAATTGGCACAGAAAACATGATCAGTTAATCTTGACCACGCCAGACCATTGCGATGGATCGTGTAGGGAGAAAACGGGCACAAACTACAGATAGTGAACAACAATTAGCTGGTTTGAAAAGAAACTCTCCCTCGTGGGCGTGGTGGGACCGCAAACTACTGCACTGCGAGATGAGGACGACATGACGCAGGGTGTAGATGTGACCAAATCACTGCCGGCATCAAATTCTCCATACATGCGAATTGCCCCAGGTGTCGGCAGTGTGACGTCCAGGCCCAGACTTTTGTGGTCGTACGAAGTAGCATGTTCGCCGCGGTGGAAATTGGGCTGTGACAGCAGAAACTCCCGCGGCAATAAAGCAATATTTCACAGTATTGCAAGGAAGCAGCCAATGAGCATGGGTGCGATGAGTCGCATGGGCCACGACGAGGGTCGCCGTTCCGGGTCAATGTTGGTGCATGAAGCAAGCAATCTTGTTTCAACGACGTCCCAGGCGAACGGATAGGTATGATTCTTTCGTGAGGCTGAACTGAGAAATGGAAATCTGACAAGCTGCTGTCATTTCGTGATTGACACTGCTCGTGGAGGCTCAATTCGAGAGACCATTTGTTATCTGAGGGTCGATGCTGTTCGACGAGAGGATTCGTAGCCTCCAACCGATGCCCACCATGGTTACCCGAGTTACCATGCACTCTTGGCTGTCATAAGAAGTGGTGCTTTCAGTTGAACTTTAAATGTGGGGCAATTCTATCACCGTTTGTGGCCCTTTGCGGCTTCCCTGTGGTGAGGGTTGCGGGCTCCTTGCTCGGGTAGGATATGAGGACCCGCATTGACAAGAGGATGGAGGGCATTGGACAGGGAGTGTGCCGATTTCAACTAATAAACTTTCGTGACCGCTTGCAAGACTACCATCCATTTGACCTCGCTTCATGAGGATGGAGCGGCAACGCAATAATGCATAAAGATTACAGGAAAAAGCGAAGGAACTTAGGTACATGGAAATGTAGCATATGAACGGCATGATCTTCGTGTCCAGATAGGCAATCCCATGTTTGACTACTTTAACACATACCTTGTTCGATGCCCCGCTGAAGAGTTGTTGTGCAACCATACTACCATGAAAACCTTAGATTTCTCCGGGAGTATTGAAACCATGTCCCCCGGTAATCAAAAGGGTGTGGTACTTCTTGCACTGTGAAGAATTTGCGCATTATCACCATTCAATCACGGAGGCAAATGTGACGGATTATGTGATCGAAAGTGATGCTGAAAGGATTTGCGTAGGTATTGGTGTTGAGGTCTAGAGGCAAGCCATATGGAACCACCCCTGTAATGCATTGCAATTGAAGCGTTTAGCCGCTGTTCCTTGCAGGTCGCCGTGCCCCTCACGGAATACAACTGCACTGATCCATGCATACTTCATTTCGATTGGCTCAATTGACTATTGGCAGAGCAACCAATGTCAACCACAAAATTGTGGTATCACAAAGCCCGAACTGGCCGGCCCCTCTTAGATTGCCTTTAGACTCATTATTTTGCATCAATGTCGCGAAAATTCTTTCAAGCATGGTTCTTTCAACATGGTTTCAAAGTGCTTCTGTCCCCGATTGGCAAACGAAGCGCTTCAGCTACTTTAGTTTTGCGGTGCCGGGGCCGATGGGGTCCGTGTCGGCTTTGAGCCCTCTCCGCCCCCTGCCGCCATATCCCCCTCCGATGGTATACTATACTTACATCATATGCGTCGACTATAGTCATGGGCATGTGTAAGATACCTACCTCTTCAATGATGATCCTCACGAATGGAGACTACCTGTCACAATCACCTCGTGATCAAGACGGTTCCATTCTTCTCCGCTCGGATACCTGAAGCCGTCCGTCGTCAGAGCCGAAGATATCTTCAACATGTCTATATAAGGGACGAACATTCATTACCTCCGAACCCTTTTTTTCTCATTATCATCATCAGAACATTCCACATCTTCTTCAGCTACCTTACAAAGACATTTAAACTTCTTGATATCCTCCCCAATCATCCAAAGCCCCTGCACAGTCGAAAGACCTGCTCCATTCCACCTCATCACCATCCGTCAAGATGCATATGAACACCTACATCGCCGCCTTGGCCCTTGCCGCTACCGTCATTGCTGCTCCCGTCCCGGAGTCATGCACCGGAACCAGCGCCAGCGCACGTGGCCTCGGCCTTATCTGCACGGGAGCAGCGACGTCCAAGCGTGAGCCCGAGCCCGCTCCGGCTCCGGCTCCGGAACCCGCTCCGGAGTCATGCACGGGGGTGAGTAGAGTCTTGAGCTCTGTATAAGGTCATATGCTAACAGCTTCTACAGACCACCGTTAGTTCCCGTGGCTTGGGACTCATCTGCACAGGCACCACATCTGCCTCGAGAAGGGACACAGAAAAGGTTTGTTGTGTACTATGTCACTACTCTAAACTGATATGACTGACACAAGATTGACAGAAGACTGTTGAGAAGCGGACAGGCATGGGCATCATCAGCTCGGGAACCGATGAGGCCTGAGCAGACACGATAGCGAAACATGACGACGACGACGACGACAACGACCCCACTTTCCCTTTGTCAAAAATCTCTTAGAGCATCATGGAGGAAAAGAAGGTTCCATGTTAAGGGCTGAGTCTCACTCGACCAAATTTACAGCGAGTCGAGCTATAAACTCATCGGAAAATGAGTCCAGTCTCACGACTGATCAGCACAGGACCTGAAGAACCGCTAGGCGTTTGGCATAATTTCGGACATCGGATTCCCGGCGTTATAGAGGAGGCACATGTAGCAGCTTGAGATCTGTTACTCATTTAATTCATTTCTATTTTATTCGTTCATACCCCCCCTTCCCTTCCATTGAGCATTTCGGAAATGACGGTGTCACCCTGCCACGACTCATACCAGAATCCGAAGGCCACTCCTATTGCAGGCGGGAGCCTGCAATGCGGGATTGATCTATGCAGCTCCGTGCAGCCCAATGCAGGAGCCAGGGGACAGCGTCGTATATACGATATACAAAACCAGATGTCACAAAGTAGACTAGACCTTATCTCCCCTTCCATACAGAGCTCGATCGCGCGATGCTACATTGTGGCGCGACCAAAAGTCTCGGACCTGGAAACAGCATAGCCCAAAGGACAGACCCCTTGGTGCGCAATGCTCAGCGGCAGCCAACGGCCCGGGGGGCAGCCAAGCCAAGATCGGGGGCTAATGGAGGGCTGGAAGGACCAAAAATGACCTGTGCACTCACTCTATGCAGATCGCTACTGCAATTGAACAGCCCGGAAAGATCATTCGTCCTAGGACAAGACTCGTTCTATTCATAAGTAGAGCGCGCCGCTCATTGGTAGATTTGTGAAGGATGCAGGAAGTAGGCTGCCAATCATAGACGTGTAGCTTCACCCCAGTCCCACCACTTGATCAAAAGCAAACCCGACGGCCTCCACCACCGTGTTCAACCTAGGCGCCTAGATCACCTGACATGGTTCTGTCAACCAATCATTGACTATATTGCTACATTACAGCATGAAACCCATCCCAAAACAAGATTAGCAACAGGGACTCACACTGTCGCCGCCATGGATCAGGCAGGGGTTATAGGCGAACGGTTGGTGAATGCCACAGGGTTTGGCCCAACCCCAGCTGTTCCGTACAGCTCTCAGCATCTCCCACCGTCTGCTCCTCTACCGTTAAACGTGTTCCATACCTTAACCCTCTCGCTGGTCATGCATTCACTTCCCCTCAATCATATCCGCAGCAGAAGCACGACGGCGACGCCTGAGCCCAGCGCGCGACAATGGAGCAACCGACACTCGTAGCGATGGGGACCAAAACCCAATGGGCTAAGCCTCAAGATTGGGAAAAATATCGCAACACAATCACAGCATTGTTCATGTGTCACTCACTTCCTGTCGTGATGCGCGTGATGCGCGAAGAGCACCAGTTCCATGCAACGTAAGCGCGCAATTCCCCGAGCGCCACTTGAACCTTGTACAGATAATAGTTACTGACAATATAAAGCCCTAAAATGTTTCAGTCCCAAATTTATCAGAAATGGGGACTGCGCAAGACCAAACCAGGCGAGGCGAAGAAGGAAGCCAAAGAGGCCAAGGCTCGCAAGCGACGTCGAGAGGATTCAGAAGACGTTGAGAGCACACGGTCGTCGCCTTCGCTCGGCCATCCTGTCGCAGATGAAGATGGTACCCTCACAGAGACCTCGCCGCCCCGCACGAAGTCAAGTGATGCGCGTCCGGAGCTGGCGCCATCGTCAAGGGACGCGGTGGCATCGGCAAAAGTTAGTGATTCAAAGCCTAGCGCAGGGCCGGGTAATCGCGACGCTTCCTCCACAGTTCCTAGCAGTCAACTTCCGGCTCCAAAGGGTTGGGTGGATTTCTTGGGCCACGGTCCAGCGTCCGGACAGCCCGGCGCCAATCAGGATCAGTCCGCTGCCTCCGTGCCACAGCGCAAGTCAAGTGAGGACCACCATCATGTGCATGACCACTCTGTTCTCGATGATCAAGAATCGGTATCATGGGGATCCACATCGACGATGCCGACGTCGACGAGTTCTCAGTTTGACGCACCCCCAACAGCCCCGTCTGTGGTATCCAACTCAACATATTCTTCCGGAAAGTCTCGTTCGACGCATTCCGTCTATTCTGAACACTCCGGATATTCCGGACACTCTGGGCGGTCTCGCTCCACTCACCACTCTGGAAGGTCTAAGTCATCACGCTATTCGGATTACGACGACGACGGTCATGCCTCACATCACAAACGTCATCGAATGATGCCAATCGTGGAACGCCGGCCTATGGGCTGCATTCACAATTTGAACTCCCCTGATGCGTTTCTGCCTCCGGAGAAGTCTATGTTCTATGCGCGCCACTTCATCTCCAGTACTTTTACAACGGGTATGTGGGCCTTATCGCAGACATCAGACCCGACATTGTTCGATACGGAGTGCAGCAAGCTTGAACGGTGGTACAATGACTTCAATCCAGCCTTTGACTTCTTGAGAGAGAAGAAAGTGAAAACCGCATTCCGCTTATTCAAGAAGTGTTTCGCCAATACAAGAATAATCATCGAACCTCAAGATCCTCGGGTGGTCATTTACATGGCCCAGCAAGCTATACGTTGCATGTTTTACGATACACTCGGCAGAGGCTTGTCGCAAACTTTGCTCAAGTACATCACTGGACTGTGTCAAGTCTTGTTCGGAACGCAGCATCCTTTGTACATCATTCTGCTGCAGCTGTCTCGCATGAACAGCTTCGAATTTGCTCAGACCATTCGACCATTCATGGACTGCTACTTTGACCACTTGGAACCGTTTGTCTCATCATCAAATAATGCTTTCGGGCACATAACTGAAATGAGAGGCCTGACTATCAGTCTCATGGAAGGAACTGGAATGATGGGTATCTACGAGGCTAAGCCAATCCTCGATAATCTTGTGAGGAAAGCTGAATCTCAGGGCCTTACCACCTTACACCTCAAAGTCGAGACTGCTTCGTTGCTTTCGCGTAACCGATTTTTCAGTGAAGCACTGTCGTTGCTGGCTGAGGTTCGCGAGTCCGGGGAGGCTGAGACAAGCCCATATGAGCACCACTATGCTGGAATCATGCTATTAATTACTTACAAGAAGATGAAGGATATTGACTCTGCAATTCGTATAGGCTACGAGCTGGCAGATTTCCTGTCTCGGCCACCAAGCAGCTATCCCGGCTACCCTGATAACCTATCCATGTCTCTGAGGCAATACCTAGAATCCAGGCCAAGCAGTCTGCTCCTGGTACTAGGAAAGCTGGAGGTGGATCTGCGCGAATCAGGTCGCTTGGATGAGGCCAAAGTGATCAAGGATCGTTTGGACCGCGGAGTCCTGGAGTCTATCGGAGACGAAGAACAGGACGAAGATCCAGAAGCAGTCGTAAAGGCCATGTGAAGCCACTGCAAAACTCTTTGAATTTTATGATTTACGACGCATAAGTAGGATACCCAACACTTTCTCTCTCGTCTTTTTTAGATAGCATTGCAGGCGTTTTGATGGGTACTGTAACAATCGTGTCAGTTATATATAGTCAGCGATTCCACAAGCCCATGCACTTCGCATGTGCTTTGGAAGAATATCATTATATCTTGTTATGTTAATTAATGCGGCTTGATTTAATACTACGTGATTTTTCGTCCAGTTCGGCTCAGTATCCCACAGGTCGTAATCAGAGTTTATATACGTATATTGTTTTATCCACCGGGAATAGGAATTGGTGAACAAACTCCGACCGAGGTGTGTCGCAGAGGTGTCCAGATTTTCATCTATGCTTGAACAGCGAAAGAACGACCGACCACAAGTCGGACACCTCAATCGTGCCTACTTTAGCAGCTGATAGAGAAACCGCTAGGCGCTAGGCAGAATCCCCCATAAGCATCATCCACTCCTCCTTTCACCACAATCCTTCGGCCTTTTTCTCTGACCTCCAAAACTCCGCCGGTCTCGGGTCGCCGGTAGGTAACACGTCTTTTTGTTGGAGTTTATCGCAACCCCCCGGAGAAGGAAAAAAAGACCTGGGCGCACCGCTACCCTCTATCTAGCCTCGCTGGACGGGCTGTTGCAAACATGGCCGACCGACCGAAGAGCATGAATATTGCAAAGTGGGGCGCCGCATGTGCGCCGTGTGCCAATTCAAAGGCAAAGTGTCTGAGAACCAACGATATTCCAGGCTCCAAATGCGACAGGTCAGTATATCGTGAGCTTTCATGTCTGGACAGTTGATTCTTCTTCATGGTGAATGATACACCTGTCTTTCAGGTATAACTTCTAGATGTATACAAAGCTGGCTTATTCTCATCTGCCAAGCACAAGAAGAATGGAGACGGACCAGTGCCACAGTAATGCAGCAACTTCTTGAGGATCAACTATGTCCGGCTGGGCCCTGCATACATGGTTGCACATGCCATGATTGGCCGTTGCAATTTCGCGTTGATATCATATTCCATACCGAATAAGTACTGACTGTTCTCATCTTCCACAGATGCGAGAGGCTTGAAAAGGACTGCGTGGATCAGGTCCACAGACCGAGGAAGAAGCGGCAAAGCAAGCCATCGTGAGTACATGCATCCTTCACTTTATCTCTGCATCTGCCCGTATATATCTTCATGGCTGTAGCCTTCAGATTTCAGGACACCATGTTTCTTGGCAATTATCATCCTCTCCGACATCACCAAATAACCATATCAATGAAACCATTTCCCTGATTAGTCCAAATTCATGTAATCGTTATCTCGGGTCACCTCAACACTTCATATACTCCAGGTCATTTCAATGCAAGCCATTCGCCCTTATCATATATTGTGGATAAGTGTCCGTCTGTAGATGCTTTGCCAGCTCTCGGTAGAGGCGTTCGCTACCGTGTGGCGTGCATGAAGTACACCCCCTTTCACTTAATACTAACGTGGCGTCAAAGCAAAACGGCACAGCTCGAGGAGAGGCTCAATAGCCTTGTTGACTTGCTCAAAGCATCGAATTCGGGTGAATTGCCAGCCAGTCTACGTGACCCACCAACTGAAGATCCAACAGTATGTTGATCTCGCTCCTTGTCTCATAATCGATACTGACATGGACTCAATTAGTGCATCCCCTCAGAAACTGGCCCTCTCGGTCCAGGAACTTGGCGCTCAACTACAAGCCCCGGGTCAACGCCAGCAACATCGACAGAGGACCCCTCAGGCGTCGTACCCGCCACATACAATTGTTATGCGCCTCCGACATGTATCTGCCGTGCACCCATTGGCGCCTCATATCTGCCTGTTGAGTCGGACGAAGCCCTGTTATCTGTTTTTGTAACGAAGCTCAGCCCTACGTTTCCCTTTGTGGTGCTTCGGCCCGGCATTTCCGCCCAAGAGCTCGAAAGGACCAAGCCCATTCTGTTTGCTGCGATCAAGATGGTGGCATCTGTCCGGAGCTTGAAGTCTATGATGGCTCAGGGCTATATCATCATGAAACACCTCACGGAACATCTAATGATGCGCTCACAGCGGTCTCTCGAGCTGTTGCAAACTATTCTGGTCGTCACAGGTTTTTATCACTATCAGTGCATGATGCACACACAATTGTCAAACTTGGTATCGCTCGCAACGAGTTTGGTCGCAGACCTTGGTCTCAACAAGCCGCCAGAGATTCAAGAGAGGACCCGTGTACTCGTTTTGAACCCCCAAGTTCCCAATCCCAGAACAAATGATGAGAAGCGGGCGCTTTGCGGAATGTGGTACATGAGCTCTGTGTAAGTTGGCCTAACCTCACTATTTCGACATCAGCAAATGCTAATAATAACTAGTGTTTCTTTCACCTTTCAGAAAATCGACGCTGCTCGTTTCACCCCGTACATGGAGCAATGTTTACGCGATCTCGAAAAGGAGAAGGAATACGAAACAGACTCTCTCCTGGCACAGCTCATTCGCATTCAGCATCTGAGCGATCGGATAGGACAGTTGCATTCCAAGGATCAATTGGATGATAACTTGCCTGGTATCCCCCGTGCACCAGTCAGCGCATACCTCAACGCATTTCAGACTGAGCTCGACAAGTTTGATGCACAAATTCCGAGATATCTTCGATCAAATAGTACGCACATGCCACCCTTGTCCCGATGCTCAATTTGTATGCTAACACGAGACAGAACTTTTAATGGTACACTTCACTACTGCAACATTGAAGCTGTGGGAGCCTCCGATAGTCGATGCAAAACTACTCGAAACCCTCTCCGACTCCTTCACATCCTTGTCTCTCGGCGCACCGTCGACCCTGGACACCTTCTACCGGTCAAATGCCGCTCTGAAAAAGTGGTTCGAGCTCTGGTTATCGTTTGAGATTACCGATTATTACTACCTTCCCATGCCGACGTGTGCACAGCTGCTCGTCGCCGTAACACTCCTGTCGAGATGGGCCAAGCTTGCAGGAGTTGAAACGCCACAAAGTCCCGTTGATCCAGATAGCCCAGATACGTTGAATGCCAGAGCTGAGGCGCAAGGACTCCGAGATCCTTCGGAGTTCTCAAGGCCGTCACCGGTGGAGCCGGACAGCTCCAAGTTTCCAGATGCAGAGCCGGCCGTTGCTTCGGCGGTGGCGCGGATAAAGGAGCAGATCCAGTCCTCGCCCGAGTTGCAGCTTGACGTGGTCGGTATTCTACGAGCCATGGTTGTGCGTTTCGAGCAGGCAAGGTCAGAGGTCAGCGAAGCACAAGGAGGTAGCTGGGATAACAATCTCTGGGACCTGGCCGCCAAGAAGATTAGTATCACCAAGCTAAAGCTGGAGCGCTGGGCCGAGATCGTTTCGACAATTGGGGCCGAAGGCTTGCTGGTCCGCAAGTACGAACCCGGCGAGGGACCCGTCAATTCCAGTACTCCAGTCTCAGACGCCGAGACCGCATTCGTCCCAGTAGCGGCTGCCGAAGGTCCCATGGATGGAGTTGAAAAGTCGCAGACGATTGAGCTCGCTCCAAATATGGGCTTTGACCCCTGGCAGAACAATACCAACTTTGCGCACGACCTTTTTGATGGACTTGGTTTAGACCAAAATTTCTTCTACGGTGATTCTGGGGATTACGGGGCAGCCATTTTGAACAATCTGTCCTTTGGCGGTTATACGCACCCGGGCAATGCGCCTTGATCCGAGAATAAAATTCCGAGCTTATCGAGTGCTCGATGATCTTGCTTCAACAGCATATGCCGCAACATGCGGTGCGATGGTCTGGCGTTTACGGGTATAGACATGGGATCAGACGTTCACGGCGCCAAGGCGTGATTTCATGGAAATGCAAAGAGACAGAGTGTACCACTAGGTATGTAGCAGGGCAAGTTTCTTGCCATGTAATAATGACAACCGGCGTATTTTAAAAAGACATCAACTCCAATCGAAGTTCAATATTATCATTATTTTTCATCATAATTTGCGCCACTGAAACTTGGTTCTCATCACTATCCGTACATGTTGACCTATCCCCTGATCTAATGCGGATGGGGATCATCGTCATACTTTAATACTTCAATGAGCCACTCTATCGCCTTCTTGCCTTCTCGCATACCGTAGGCGCCCGCGAGCGGAAAACAGTGCATTTGCCCAACCCACACCAGCCAACGCCCCTTGACTCCATTCGCCTCACATTTTTGCCGGAAGAGCTCCGTGTCGGGAGCGAGAACATCATTGGTACCATAAACACCGTGCACATACACGCCCATGTCGGCCAGCTTCTTGAACGTAGCCGGTTCGTGCAAGAGCGGAGAGAGGTTCGGGTCCTCGGCCGAGGAGTCGAGGTGCGGATGCTCGTCCG